>CBVK0100589181.1:0-34000 GCA_900067695.1 Picea abies | reverse complement strand
TTCGGGCCCCCCCCCCCCCATAAACCACTTACCATCCTACTCCCCCTCCGAAAACCACTTTCCTCCCTCCTAAAACCGTTTTTGCACATTTTTTCACAGTTTGACTAGCCATCTTTCGAGGCAGATTCTAGGTAAATGAGGATGAAATTTGAGAATCCATAGGATGTTTTTGATCAGCATCGGAAAAATAAAAATAACCTCTTCCATATTTTTCATAGTTGTTATGGAATGGGAGAATCGAGAGAAACTTTGAGCCCTATTTTTTGGGATTCAAAATTTTCATGTTTGAAACATATTTTTCAAATGCAGATCTCGGGTAAATGGATATGAATCTCAAGGAACTGAGAGAGGGGTTTTCCCAGAACAAGTTGATATACAAAAAATTTATCCATATTTTACACATCTGTCATGATTTGGGAGATGCGAACTCATAATTTCAACACTATATTTTGCAACAATTTGGTCTATTTTTGGGGAATACAGTTCCAAATTTTAATGTAACAAGCTGCTATTTTTGGGGAATCAGTTTGATCCAACCTCCTGAGCCCAATGAATTATTTTTACTATATATATTTGTGATTTTGATGTAATATGGGGGGGAAGAGGTGGAGATAGTAGATCCATTGATGTGAAGCAACCGCCTGATCTTTATGTAATCAAATTTCAGTAATACAGTTGCAACAATTGTAGGATTCTTGTGTCACTTGTACTGGTGAAGTGTATCTTTGTTTTTGTCCTTTTGTTTCCTCTGTTTTTCACATGTTATTCATAAATTTCCTGATTACCTTAATAAGTAAACAAACAAAATTTGTTGAAAAATGCACTATGTTTCAGGCTTAGGAAAATCTTTATGTTTTCAACTTGATGATTAATTCCAAGATTCTTAATTGCCCTAGTGTAGTCTGATCCTCTCACCTTTTTCTTCAAAACCCTCTCAATTCTAAAAATCCATTTTAGGTGCCTATATTACCCTACAGGGTTTCTTGTAGATCTGACTTGATTTCAACTCAATATGACTCCATTGCCTAATGACTTTCCCTTGTTGTTCTTTCCAAACCAATTTAAAAAACAAACCCAATATTGTCATAACTAGTCTAGGGATGATTTTAGGGGCTAAATTTCGTGCATGGGCTAATTTTCCATGGTTTTTCCAAAAAGGAGATTCACTATTTTAAAAATGATTCGCCCAAATTCTATAGGATAAAATTATTTTACCTTAAAAATCGCCAAAATTTTATAAAAACTATATAAAATACTTAGAAATTTGAATATTTTTAAAAAAATATCACCAAACATTTATAGCTGACATATGAAGGATTAGTAACATTTGCCAAGGTTTCTACATTTTAAAATAAATTTCCATCCTTAAAATCATCCCTGATAACTACCCTAAAATTTTAGAGGAACATAGCTAAATCAGATAGAGAGATCCCTCTCCGAGGTAGGCATGGCTAGTTCCCACCTTCAAAAGTGGTTTTGTGGTTACCTCTGTCTATTTCTTTCTCAACCTTAGAAATTTCATAGTGCTAACAGATCTCAACAAGTGTGATGGGTGCATTTGAAGAAGTTCAAAAGAATCCCCAGAAGTGTGGTTATGGAACCCTGAGTTGATCAAGGAATAAGGACATGAATGACAATGTAAATGAAGGTATTCACTTCATATATGGATAGTAATCGTCATGTCATTTCCATTGATAAGTGGTACACCATGTGTTTCCTCACGATTAGGGATATATGGCCTCATGAATTTGGAAGCCCCAGAGAATGGTTAAGAATCCCCTAATGGTTACAAGTCATTAATGAAAGGGTAAAGTGGTTGCAACAAGAAATTTCAATAATCCCTAAGATTAAGGAGATAATTTACTTGGAAAAGGTATAAATACACCTCAAGGAGTCTCTCATAAGGATATACACACATTCATTGAATATCTATCTTATGAGAATATTTTGTTCTATTGGTGAATCTGAGGTCAAATATGAGGCAACAAAGAAAGTGCGAAGGAAGAGAGAAAGTTTCGGAGTTGTAGAGAGATAGGGTTTTTCTATAACCCTAATTAATCATGACCTCATGGGTCAGCTTGAGGGTGTCACACGAGGCACCCCTGCGGGTTGTCTAAGGATATTCATAGGAGGCCTCGATAGACAAGCTTTCTTAGTCTTGCAAGGCTAAGAAAAAATTGGGGAATATGCTAGTGCCAGGTTATTGAGGCACGAGGAAAGGTTACAGATCAGTATTACAGAATAGTAGGTCAACTACAGGATCAAAGGTAACTTTTAAGGGTTATGCTTATGTTCTTATGGAACATGCTTAGAGGTGATGATACATGGTCTAGTACACCTTGGTGATGACATGATACCTTGTTAGAAGTAAACTCTTGGATATCTTGATATCTTGTTTGGTTTATGTCATGGTTATGGTCCATTATTAGAGACATATCTTTGAGATGTTCATACATGGTTGAATTTCACACTTGGTATATGGTAGTACATGTATGGGATACACCTCTTGGTGATGTTGGTACTTGGTTAAGGTACACCATTGATAATACTTTCTTGATACATATTTTGGTACATTGTCTATGGATGCTTGGCATGTTGTTTGAGGTATATGGTTGATGATATGGTGCATGGTTAGAGGCACATGTTGGTGATCTTGGTACATGCTTTGGTAATTTGTTGAGTTACTTCATTATTGATATCTTATGGTACATGGTGTATGGGATGATTGAGACATATAATGAGAGATATGGTATATGGTTGTGGCACATCTCATGGTACATGATTTATGGTACATGTCGATACATGGTTGACAGTTTGGTACAAGTGTTGGTGCATGGTTGATGCACGATTTGGTACAAGTGTTGGTGCATGGTAGATGCATAGTTTAGTATAGGTGTTGGGACATGGTTGATGCACGATATTGTATAGGTTGATGCATGGTTGAATATGATTAATTGGGTTGGTTGTTTTCATTGATATAAACCCTTGAAGAAAGTCTCATATAAAAGTTTAGTAACCCCATTAGTGTGGTTAAGGAACCCAAGATTGGTTGGGGAATAATATAATGAAGATCAATGAATTTTTGGGTGAGACTATTCTAGATGGATAGTACATGTTGTGTCGTTTTCGGTGATATGTCATACATCATGTAGTTCTTAACGGTTGAGGTGATATGGAATAGAAACATTGGACAACCCTCGTGAGTTATCTATAATCCCCTAGAAGATCAAAGAAGTCAAATTATTCTAGAATCTTCTAGAAGAAGTTTACAAGTCAAAGTTGTTGTAACTAGGAGTTAATCATGAGTTAAGTTGTTGTAAAAAGAAAATAATTAAAAATAAATTAGTTTCAACTAGAAGTGGTGAGTTTACTTTTTGTGGATAAAGTGGTTGCAAGTGGGAAAAGTAGTTAAAAGTGGGTTCACCCTAAAAGAAGGAAGTTGGGTAAAATAGTTAGAAGATAACTCCCAAAGGAAGCTACATGGAGAGTATAAGTAAGAGAGGAAGGGTTTATTATTAGCACCTAATTTTGAGCACATTGAATATATATTTTCTGAAATTTTATTGGTAGGTATCATTGAAAAACTATAGTAGTGATTATGAAGTAGTGACAAAGTTGCAGGTTCAAAGGGTCGATACTGTAGGTACTGAACTCGGGTTCTACTGAAGACATTTGTGGGTTGCAGTACTAGAAGGGAATGGACATATGTAGGCCACAATGGGACAAATCACAAATACATGAGGGTTTACTAAAGATAAAGCTTAGATCTGTTGCCAAATATTTAAAATAATATCAAATCTATCTTCAGTGATAGGCTGTTGAGCAGAGAAGAAGCTACATGAAGATCTAATAGTAAGAAGGTACATCGGAGCTATCTAGAGTAACAAAAGGTATGTTATATGCTTATCTAAAGTAGATCCTTGGTGAATGTTTTGATATGATCATGGGATATTGAGATATTGTCCTCGAGGGACTATTTATTGTAAGGTATATTATATATAGGAAAGATGTACAGTTATACAGTGATACTATATTGGTTGTTTTTTGTTGAGATACTTCATTGACCATCTTGTTAAGACATACCTTATGTTATTTGGAATGTGGTTAAGGGTTTATGGTTGAGACATAGTGTAATCAATATAGGCTGGGTTTGCATGACAATGAGGGTTTGATGTATGGTTAATGTAAGGGGTTTGTATATTACATGAGTTTAGTAAGACATATTTATGAACCTAGTACATGGTTGTGTTAGATCTACTTGGATATTGTATGAGTATGTTTTCTATTAGATCATCTAGTTTGTGAGTAGATATAGAATGATTAGACAGTGATAGAGACTGAGACAATGACACATACAGAGAGACAAACAAAGTGTTGGTGTACTAGAAAAGTTTTGTTTTAGTCCATGAGTTGCAACAAGCATAGGTGCAAGCATTCATGAGTTGTAGTAGGGAAATGTGAAGATACCCATTTGTTGCAATATATACATGTCGTGGACCTGGAAAAAATGTTTAAAGAAGTTTGTTACAGGTTGGGATAAACTTTCATCGATAGTTATTATAGTGACAAAATTGATTCAGTGATAGTGACAGATTGTCTACATTTGACATTTATACTTTAGGGTGGTTTGTATGGGGCAAGGACATGTGGTTGTAGCCACCTTCCGGTTGTAGTCGAAGAACATAGGGGGTTGTAGCATCATTCTGGTTATGGTCAGAGAATTGGGGAGTTGGAGATTCTCTCAGGTTGTAGCCTTAGAATCAAGGGGGTTGGAGACTCCTAGTTGCAGTTGGAAAACAAAGGAAGTTGGTGCTTCCAATGAATGCAATTATTAAAGACATATAAGAAAATCATTATGTGGTTTTCTCCCACATTGGGTTTCCATGTAAAAATATTGGTGTACTGTGTATGTGTATGATTGATCATTGTTCATTATTTATTTATTTTTCACTTGTTGAATGATATTGGTAAAATTATCATAAGGATAAAAAAACATATATATATTGTGGTTAAAAAGGATTAAAAATCCCTATTACTGATTCAAACCCTCTCTCAGTAATTCAACAATTGGTATCAGAGAAAGTCCTTCAAAAGGAAGTATAATAACTGGAAGGATATCATGGATTAGTCTAGGATTGGGATACCATAGTTTGATGGGGAATATTTTTCCTTCTGGAGAAGAATAATGAAGACACACATACAAGAACTAAGATTTTATGTTTGGTGATCAATATTAGATGGATACAAAGCACCAACCACCCCTCCAATAGAAAAAGATGGAAATAAACTTGAAGAAAATCATTCAAGAGCTACAAGTGCACTTCTGAATGGTCTAAATAAATCTATATACACCAAGGTTATGCATTGTGATTTTGTGAAATAAATCCGAGACAAACTGAAGAACATATACGAAGGAGATGAGAAATTCAAGGAAGCTAAACTTCAAATTTTCAGAGAAAATTTTGAACAACTGAAGATGAATGAAAATGAATACATAGAAGCCTACTGTCTATGAGTTGATGAAGTATTAAACAATAAAATAGGTATGGGGGATGAGTTAAAGGAATAGGTTTTTGTCAAAAAGGGGTTGAGATCTCTAACAATAAGATTTGATTCAAATATTTTAGCATTAGAAGAGAGGGAAGACCTAGCTACACTAACCATGGATGAGTTGCATGGGACACTCACAACTTATGAGATGAGAACAAAACTATTGGGATGTTTACAGGAAGGGTGTGCTTGTCATTGATGGCAAGAACAAAACCGATGATGGAATGATTACTGGCAAGAACAACAATGATGTTGGTAGGTTTATAGGCAGAGTGTGCATGGAAAGAACAAAAACAAAGACACAGAAGAGAAAGATCGAGAAGCTCAGGAGGAATAGCGCAGAGTTGCATGTAGAGAGCATGTGTGTGCTAGGGATGAGGTTAATTACATTACCAAATCTCATGAGAGATAGATTTCTTAGAAATGCATATGAGACCCAAAGTCATTAGGACTCGCAAAACCTTTGACACTTCGAAATTCTTCCAAGTCAGGAGGATGCATAAGCTCAGGAGGAGGAGAAAAAGTGGTCATTGGATCACCAATCTTGAATACCCAATGGACCTTAGATAAGAGTCTAGATAGGAGGAGCACATAGAGGAGGATATTATACCTCAGTCATCAGATTGGAGCGCAAAGGACTAGAAACCATTGGATCCAATATAACTAGGAAGAGGATAATGGCCAAGATCCATCCTCCAACTCCGTGAAATACAAATTCATGAAATTATCTGGGTCATTGGATACATAGGAAACATGGTGAGAAATCATCATTTCATTGAATCACAAGCTGGAGAAGTCAAAGGTGAGAGTTGTAGTAACTCGCGATATGCAAAATCGTGAAATGATCTGAGCCATTGGATATAGAGGACACGTGGTGAGAGATTAGAATTTCGCTGAATCGTGAGCTGGAGAAGTCTTCGATCTAAGTTTGCAATATTGATCATAGTCTTCGATCAGAGGGAGATACCTCTACCATTGATCTGATATGAAGCATTTCAAAGTTTCATGAGTTGGGAGAATCAAGGCAAATCGTAGCAAAACTTCATGAAACACGATGTCCCGACGAGATTTGGGCCATCGGATCATAGAGGATCATGGACTGTTGATCTGACACAGAGTATTTCGGATATCAGGAGTTGGAAGAGTCAAGGATGGCTCACGTTCAAACACTTGACATGCAAGGTCGCGATCTGACCTCAACTATTGATGGAGGAAGGAGAGATTTGGTCTGCAGACTTGAGAGGACAGATATGAATCATCCATTCAAGAGCATCGTCAAGATCGTGAGATCGATGTTCATGCTCCATTGCAGGGCTAGAACATACTCAGGCCTTAACCTTTCATGAGCAAGACATAATTGAAACAACGGTTTTGGAGAAAGGACGCATCAAGGCTCGTAGTGAATTGTGTGGCGAAAAGCGAGTTTCCCTCAAACTACCTATGGATGTGCCCGCAATCGCATGGTCATGTGAAGTTCACATCCCAAGGTCATATCATGAAAAGAAGATAGCGCTCACTAAACAGAGCTCAGGAAGAACCTTTTCAATCAATGTTTGGTAACCATCGGTGGTCACATGAAGAAAGGGGCTTAGAAGCCAAAGAATCCATAATTGACTGGCTGTAACTGCCAGAATGAAGTGATTTTATCGGCTAGAGAAATGGAGGATCTAGAGGGTGATCTCCAGAGAAGATGAAGAGTCTCGAGGTAACTACCAGTGGAATGAAGACTCATCATAGAGACAATTGACATATTGAAAAGTGTCGAAGTTTGTAACTGCAACAGAGAGGATAAAGTTCGATCGTGACAAAGAAGACAAAGAGTCGCACTGCCAGAAAAAGGAGAGAATCTCAGGATAAGCCATTGATGATGAACAGATTCAGTATAACCACCAAAGAAGACGTTGAGTTGCACGAAGGATCTGGGAGAGGAATTGGTATGATAAATAGACGCAGAACAAAGAAGAGTCAGTTGCTGTTGTTGAGTGTGTTTCATGTGGGTAGAAGCATGTTGTGTGCAAGAGATGAAGTGCACATAAGAGGCATGGTGCATAGAATAGAATTATGACATAGAGCATAAAGTGCATAAGAATAAAGGAACAAAAATGCATATTTGAGAGAAGAACAAAAAGCGGAGCAGACATGAGGAGAGAGACATTGATGCAGACAGAGAAGAGCAATGTAGAAGAATAGTGATGAGACTGGTAATCCATAGATAAATGTTGTATCATTGTGATAAAGTTGTATAAAGAAAATATTTATATTTCAGGGTGGTAGCGAGGTGCTAGGGAGGAATGTTGTCCTCAAAAGTTTCAAGTGGGTTCTTGAAAACAGGGAGTTGTAGCTTCCATCTGGTTGCAGCCAGAAAAACCAGGGTGGTAGGATGGTGCAAGGGAGAAATATTGTTCTTTGTTGTACAGGTCAGTGCCTATGTGACTGGAAGTTGGTGCTTCCATCCAGTTGGTGCTGGAACACTTAGGGAGTTGGTGCTTCCTTCTAGTGGGTTCTAGAGAAACCATAGAGTTGGTGCTCTCAACAAGTTGTAGCTTGCAAAACAGAGGTGGTAGTCTCATGATGAGTTGGTTCTCATAATAATGATAATGTATAGAAAATAAATATTACTTATCATAACAAGAAGAAGAGGTCTTTCCCTTTATGGGTTTCCTCAGGAAATATTTGTCTTTGTATATTTCATGTGTGTGATTGATGTCGAATATTATATTGCTTACTTCCCTGCATTATTGTGATTTTCATTGAGTGCTTTGTAAAGAGTTTAAAATAAGCATAATTGTTTAAGCACGGTAACAACTGATTCACCCCCACCTCTCAGTTATCCAAAAATTGGTATCAGATCCGGTTCCTTTTATTTAAAGGTAGATCAGTAAGATTAAACATGTCAACTCAGGAAGGAACTTCAACCAATAAGGCCCCTCTGTTCAATGGAACAAATTTTTCCTTCTGGAAAGTTAGGATGAGAACCTACATAATGGATTTAGGTGTAGATGTCTAGGACTTGGTAGAGAGTAGTTATGTAAAGCCAGTTGTACTAGCTAATAAGGATGACAAGATAGAATTCAACTTCAATGCTAAGGCTATGGATTCTATTATGTCTGGGCTTGCAGAAGAAAAATGTGTAAAAGTTGTGTACTTAGAAACTGCCAAAGACATGTGAGACAAACTCATTAGCAGTTATGAAGGTAATGAGAAGGTAAAGGATGCCAAGCTTCAAACCTACAGAGTATAGTTTGAACAACTACAAATGAAAGAAGATGAAACAATTGGGAATTGTTTTCTGAGAGTTGAAGAACTAGTAAATGCAATGAAAGATCTTGGTGAAAAAATTGAGGAAGCCTCTTTAGTTCAGAAAATTTTGAGATCTTTGCTAGATAGGTTCAACCTAAAGGTATATGCTATAGAAGAACTTAATGATCTAAAATATTTGGCTTTTGATCAACTTTTAGGAACGTTGACTGCATATGAAATAAGGATAGGTAAAGATAAATTTAAAAGTAGAGAAGCTTCTTTTAAAGCATATAAGAATGAGGAATTTGAGCCTCATGAATTTGAGGAAATTTTTTTGAGAAGACTAAAGAAAGGATCAAGCAAGTATCAAGGCAAGTTGCCCTTCAAATATTTTAACTGTGGAAAGATAGGTCACTTTGCATCTAAGTTTCCACATAAGAAGTAGGATCAAAATTCTGAAGGTGAAAAGAAATACAATCCTAGGAGATTTGGTAAAAATTAAAGTTTATGTGTAAACAATGATTACTCTTCAGAAGACACAAATAGTGACTCCTCCTATGAAGATAAGGTTAATGACTTTGTGCTTATGGCCAAAGAGGATTATGATAATAAAAACATAAGAAGTGATGTTAATGCTGAAGAAGTTGTGGTTGATATGGAAGGTGAACTAATCATGTAAGTTTTAAACCTATGAAGTACAACAATGCATATAGATTCTTAAGAAAAAAATAAATTAATCAATGTCTCGTTCACATAGTACACAGAGATTTATATCGGAAACCCTCAACTGGGAAAACCTTTCTCATTTCATTATATTTAATTTCACCATTCACCATACAATATATACAATGTTTTTAGGTATTGCGTAGATGCCAAAACCCTAATCCCTTAATCTTGGATTAATTTAGAAAATCGCTAAAAATAGAAAAATCCACTAAAAATAGCAAAAAACACCCCCAAAACAATTATGGGGTGTTGCACATAACCAAGGGGGGCCATACTTGCCCCCCCCTGGGAACCCCCCTAGGAAGTTCCCAATGCACATGAAACAAAGAGCATTAATACGAGGGATCGTCAGACACAGTTGTCGAATCTGATGCGCCTACACACACACATGAAAATAATATAACACATACCCAACATTCTCCCACTTGTTGTTTTCCTTGCATCCAGGGGTCCAAAAGATTATATATAGTCAACAATCCAGGGAAGAAATGCCCATTGCTACTCTACACCAGGAGAAATTGTTTGTGCTCACAGACTTTATCAATGAATGTGCAACATTCTTCAAAGTGTCAACCTTTTCCAGTAACATCTTCTTTTCTTCAACCATGTCTCTCAGAAAGTGATACTGAACATCAATATGCTTTGTCTTCAAATGATAAGATGGGTTCTTTTCCACGAAGATTACACTCTGACTATCACAATCTAATCTCACTGTTTGTTGTACTAACTCAATACCTAAACACAATCTATGTAACCATACTGCTTCCTTACTTGCATGAGTGGTTGCCATGTTTTCAACTTCTGTAGTTGAGAGTGCCACTACAACCTGTCTTTTTCTCATCTAGCTGATTGCTCCTCCAAATAGGTTAAACACATACCCACTTGTAGATCTTATGCAATCCATATCCCCATCCCAGTCTATGTCAACAAAGCCATGTATGTCCACCACTCTGTCCAATCCTGGCCTTCCTTGGTAGCACAATCCATAATTGGTAGTGCCACACAAATACTTGAAGACCCTCTTTACTATTGTCCAATGCTCCTTCCCTAGTTTTGACATATACCTGCTCAAAAATCCCATTGCATGTGCAATGTCTGGTCTAGTACAAACCATTTCATGCATCAAACTGCCAACTGCACTGGCATACGGAACATGGGACATGTCCTCTTCTTCTTCCTGTGTCTTGGGACACTGATCTGCAGATAACTTTACACCTATAGGAATAGGAACTTTGACCATTTTACTTCCATGCATATTAAACCTATCCAATATCGTCTCAACATATTTTCTCTGATTCAACCAGAGTTTCCCGTTAGCCCGATCTCTTTTAATTTCCATTCCCAGAATGAAGTTAGCAGCACCGAGATCCTTCATGTCAAATTTGGAGGATAGTTGTGATTTCACCTCCTTGATAACATCCATGTTATTTCGTACCAACAACATGTCATCAACATACAACACTACATAAATGAAGTGATTACCAAACTTCTTGGAATATACACAGTGATTATCCCTTCTTCTCATAGATCCCAATCCAAGGATGTATGTATCAAACTTTTGGTACCACATCTTAGGTGATTGCTTCAGACCATATAGTGACTTATTTAGCTTACAGACCAACTCTTTCTTTCCATTCACTACAAAGCCTTCTGGCTGCTTCATGTAGATTTCTTGTTCCAGATCCCCATGTAGGAATGTTGTATTCACATCCATCTATTCCACTTCAAGATCAAAAGCAACAAAAATAGATAAAAGAAATCTAATAGAAGTTAACTTTGCAACAGGAGAAAAAATCTCATCAAATTCAATTCCCTCTACCTGGGAATAATCTTTTTCTACTAGCCAAGCTTTGTATTTCTCCACTTTTCCTTCTGCATTAAACTTCTTCTTAAACAACCATTTTCTACCAACAAATTTTCTTCCAGCTAGCAACTCAACTATATCCCATGCCTCATTCTTATCCAAGGCATCCATTTCTTCAACCATGTCCTTCTTCCATAGTTTACTATCCTTTGAATTCACTACTTCCATAACAGTTATGGGATCATCATCAGTAATAGATAAAGAAAAATTGGAACAAAAATCAGGTGGACTATACCTTTCTAGTTGCCTTCTTTCTCTCACTGATCTCCTCAATACTGGGGTATGAGATTCTTCTTCTTTTGCCGCTGCTTCATCTTCTTCAGATGATTTAGATTTTGCATCATCCAACTCTAGCTCTATTTTCTCAAGTTCTTCTGGCCTTGGTAGGAATTCTTGTTTGGAAACATTTTTTACCTCTCTGAAAAAAACATCTTGATTGTAAACAATCTTCTTGGTTTCTGGTTTCCAAAGCTTATAACCTTTCACACCATGTTTATAACCAATAAAGATACACTTTTCATCCTTTTTATCCATCTTACTCCTATTTTTCTTTGGAACATGTACATAAGCATCACAAACAAACACTCTAAGATGATGAAGAGAGGGTTTCTTTCTAGTCCATACCTCATGTGGAGTTTTATCATCCAATGCTGATGAGGGTGATCGATTGACCAGGTAACATGATGTACCCACTGCCTCTGCCTAGAATTCCTATCCTAACTCGACACCACTAAGAATGCTCCTTGATTTTTCCATCAGTGTCTTGTTCATCCTTTCTGCAACTTCATTCTGTTGAGGAGTGTATGGAGTAGTCTTCTGTCTTTCTATACCACACTTTTTAGAGAATTCTTCGAATTCATTTCCACATAATTCTCCACCATTATCTGTTCTCAATACCTTTATTTTCTTCTCTGTTTGATTTTATACTAGAGCCTTACACTCTTTAAATTTATCAATTACGTCAGATTTCTTTCTAAGAAAATAAATCCATGTGTTCCTTGAGAAATCATCTATGAATGAAACATAATACACCGACTTACCTAGTGATGGAATAGGAACAGATCCAAACAAATCACTGTGTATCAACTCTAAGATCCCCTTTGCTCTTGTAGCACCAGATGGGAATCTTACTCGATTTTGTTTACCATATATGCAATGTTCACATAAATCAAAATCTAAAGTGCAATTAGCCATACCTTCAACCATACCTTTACCTTGTAGTGTTTGAAGGCCCTTTTCTCCAATATGCCCTAGTCTTTGATGCCACAACATGGTCTTCTTTTCTGGGACAATATTTATCTTGTCTCCTTCATTTATCTTCTTAGGGAAAACAAAACTATTACACCCATTAGTATAAGTGCTTCCCAATAACTTGTACAGAGTTCTACACTGAATTCCCCTCATCAACACCATTTCTCCTCGTACCATCTTGCAAGTGTTCTTTCCAAATACAGTATTCACTCCTGCATCATCCAACTTGCTTACAGATATTAGGCTCCTGGATAGTTTTGGAATGTGAAGAACCCCAGGGAGTGTTCTAATCCTTCCATCTTTTAGTAGCAACTTAACCCTTCCAAGTCCCATGGTTTTTTCTGTCAAGTCATCTCCTAGGAATACATCACCACCATCATATTTTTCATATTCAGAGAACCACTCCCTGTGAGGAGTCATGTGGTATGATGCACCTGATTGAATCAACCATACATCATGGTCTTCGTGTGTACCTGTATATGTCAGGTAAACATCACCTCCTTCTTCAGTGGAGGTTTTCACCTCTGTGGAAGAGGTACTATCATATCCCTTTGGTTTTTAAACCTTCTTAGACTTGCAATCTTTCTTATAATGCCCTGTTTTACCACACTCCCAACATTTCCTCAAAGATTTTCCTTGAGACTTAGATATACCTGTAGATTTAGATCTCCCCCCTGAAGAATTACCAGGATTCCTTTCTTGGGTACGACCTCTTACAAATAAAGCATCTGTGTTATGACCATCCATGCTTTTCCACCTCATCTCTTTAGAGAACAAGGACGCAACTACAACCTCATACTTCAATGTAGATTGAGTGGTACTACCTATTGCTACAACCAGATTATCCCAAGAGTCTAGCAAATAACATAACAAAGTAATACCCTTATCTTCTTCTACAATCATAATATTAATAGAGACAAGTTGTCTTACCAGAGTATTAAAAGCATTTAGATGTTCTGTCATAGAATCTTCATATTCCATCCTAAGATGATACAATTTCTTTCGAAGAAACAACTTGTTTATGAGGGACTTTGATTGATACAAATTCCCCAACTTATCCCATAGTTCCTTGGTTGTATATTATCCTGAGACATTCAACAACACCGAATCTACCAGACAGATTCGAATAGTACTCCTTGCTCTTCTGTCCAACTTCTCCCAATATTTCTTCGACATACTAGTAGGTGGTGTATTGGTAGTTTGTGTACTAGTAGCTTGTGTACCAATATCCTGCATGCTAGTAGACAGTGTACCAGTAGGCTGTGTACCAGGATCCACAATGATCCATTGTTCTTTGTCTAAAAGAAGGTCCTCCATATTCAGCTTCCATATCTCAAAGTTTTTACCATTGAACTTCTCTATCTTGATTCTAGAAGAGCTTTCCATTCCTCTTTTTGCACTCAAATCACCACTGCAAAATCTGCCACTAAACCCAGGTTTATAACAGACCCAAGATAAAATTGATCTATCAAGATTGAGCCAAACCCTCAAAAACAAAGGTATCCCTCTGAAGCCAAAAATGAGCTCTGATACCACATGTAACTTTTAAACCTGTGAAGTACAACAATGCATATAGTTTCTTAAGCAAAACATAAATTAATCAATGGCTCATTCACATAGTACACAGATATTTATACCGGAAACCCTCAACCGGGAAAACCTTTCTTATTTCATTATATCAAATTTCACCATTCATGATACAATATATACAATGTTTTTAGGTGTTCCGTAGATACCAAAACCATAATTTCTTAATCTAGGATTAATTTAGAAAACCACTAAAAATAGCAAAAACCACCCGAAAAAAATATTTCGGGGAGCTGCCCTGGGCTACTGCCCCGCTACATGTAACCAGGGGGGGGCATACCTAGCCCCCCATAGGACCCCCCTAGGAAGCTCTCAACACACATGAAACAAAGAGAACTATTACGAGGGATAGTCATACGCAGTTGTTGAATCTGACACGCCCACACACACACATGCAAAGAATATAACACATACCTAGCAAATCAGTGCCTTAGAAGACATTGACAGAATTAGACTCAAGAAGAGAAAACAAAAATAGTTGTTGATGTCGTTTGAAAAGAATGCTAAAGATCCTGATGAAGAATTTTCCCTGCTAAAAGTGGAGTTAGAAGAGGAAAATAAGATAGATGACATTCTTAAACAACAATGATCAGAAAAAAAGGCAAGATGTGAAGCCTTGGAAGAAGAGTTAGTAAAAACTAGAAAACAGATGGAGAATTTTAAAGCATTGTACCTCCAAAATCTTCCAATCATTAAAGCCTCAGTGGAACTAAATGGCATTCTAAACAAACATAGATATCCTTTGTTGAAGACTAGTTTAGGCTATGTAAGTGGTTCAAGCAGCAAAGAGACAAAAAATAAAGATTGAGTAAAGATGATCAAGTTCCAAGTTAGCAGACAATCAGACCATGAGAGTACTCTGTAACCAAAATATAATAAAAACAAGATGATCCTTGATAAAAAACAAAGAGGTTGGAAGATGGAGCAACAATTTTCAAGAAGAAGGCCACCCTTCAGGTACCAAAATTTCTTCTATGGTTACTGCTTTTACTATTCTAATTTTGGTCATAATATTGCAAATTGTCAAATTAAGTTTAGAGACATGCAACTTTGGAGGTCAATAAATAAACATTCTTTACAACATAGAACTAAGCAACTAATGAATAGACAACGTAGCACCAATCACTTTGACCTACTGAACAATGAGCTCAAATGTTAAAACTGTCATAACTTTGGGCACAAAGCTGCAAACTGCCATCTGAAGAATTACAAAATAGATACAAAGATAAAACACTTAGCTAAAAATGTCAGCACATGGAAAAAGAAAGATAGTGAAAATTGTGGTCTAGTAATTTCAGCTCAAAAACAAAAGGACCCCTGGTATATAGACAGTGGATGTTCGAAGCACATGACTGGAGACAAGGATACGTTTTTGTCTATAAGTAATGGAAAAAAAACAAATGTGACCTTTGGAAATGATGAACCAAGTAAAATCAAGGGTAAAGGGATGGTGAGTTTAAGTAATGGCAAAGGAAAATCCTAGGATGTACTTATTGTAGATGGGATGACACATAATTTGCTTAGTGTAATTCAAATGTGTGATAGAGGATGTGAAGTGGTGTTCACTTCCAAGGATTGCAAGATAAAGTCTGTAAACTCAAGACAAGTGGTGGCTAAAGGAATAAGGACAGATAATAATGTATATGTGATGAAATAAGATAGAGAAGAGTGTCATCTAAGAAAAGATGATGAAATATGGTTATGGCATAGGAGACTTGGACATCTAAACTTTGACCACTTTATCAAGCTCAAAAATCTTGAGGCAGTAAAAGAACGTCCAGGAATATCAAAGCCACAAGATTCTGTGTGTAAACCCTTCCAAGTAGGAAAGCTAACCAGGACACAATTTAAATCCATGAGTGTTACACATTATTTTCGTCATCCCTATTACCTTTAATGATGTAAACCTATCTATATTTTTTAGAGGGGTCAGTGGCCTGAGTTCCTAAAGAAAGAAAGGAGAAGAACTTTTCCTAAGAAAAGAAGTTGCATTTTCCTTTGTAAAAACCCTATAAAAAAGGAAGTTCACAGGCTGCATTATAGCCAGGGTGTGAGAATGCTTGATTCTGGTAGGCTACATCATATCTAGGTCATGATGTTTTTACAGTCTGCTCTATAGGCAGGGTGCGAGAATGCTTACACGTGGGAAAAATGAGCATTTTCTCGAATCTTCTAGAAGGAGAAACTTCCATGGTGAGGTGGCATCCGAATGGTTTGGATATTAATCGCTTTCATGATTTAGTGGGGTCATCCTAACCTCCTCACCTTATCCGTTTCAGCTTATAAATGGAGAGGAGCTCTCATGGATAAGGGCTAAGTTGGATTTGGCTTGGATGAGATTAGCTTTTGGGATTATCTTGGATTGGATTGAGCTTTGGGGATTGTTAGCTTCGCTAGATGAGCCATTTTGTCAAGATAGATTGTGAATATTATCATATCTATGCTCTTAGAATTCTTGGAGTGGAAGTGTGTGGGGAACAAAGGACAGTTAGAAGGGACCTTACGACATCAAGGCCATGGTTGTAATCTCTCTTCCACATTTAATATGATACAGTAATACGATTCTTTCCTATAAAGCTTGTTTTGTTTTATTGTATGATTCCTTTATCACATACATAGGTCTATATTGAGTTTATGCTATTACTCTCACTTTGGTTAGTTGCGTTCTTTTGCAGGATCATCATTGTAAGAGTGTTGGAACGGAGCTAGGATGGCGATGGTGATAGGAAGCGACGTTTAAAAGGTATGTCACCTATCCCTCTTTAGTTAGTAAATTCAATATTTAAAACTTAAGGAAAGCATCATGTTCTAGTGTGTTTTGTTCTAGATCTAGGTGGATCTAGGGAGATCAGTTAGTGTCCGCACCTACAGATTTATCCAATAACATAATTGGTGACTCCACTGGGGAATGGATTGTTTCCTAGTTAGTCTAGTTTCCCTTGATTTGATTGCTTGATTTATGGTCTCTGAGTCTATGGGAGATCCATCCAGAATCTCTGGATCTGAAAGTTCACTAAAAAATTTTGTCCTTTTTCCAAAATTTTTCTTGATTACAAACCTTTCCGCACTGTACCTCTCTGTGGCCTGCGAGAATCATTGATGTTTGCACCCTACTATTCATTTAAGTGTGACCTTCTCACACCCTGCCTGTATCTAGACTATGAGAATCCCTAATTCTCACACTGTACCCCACTACCAGGCTATGAACTCATTTATAAAAGTTTTGGATTAGGTCTTCCTATCTTTTTGATGCCCAGTTTTGCTTTGATTAGTTGGATTGAACTTTTGGAGCCTATATTGATCTGTTTACAGTCTGCTTGACATTCTTTGAGTTGATTTTAGCCATCTTTGCTTTTTTTGGTTTTGAAGGATTAGTCTCTTTCTTTGAGTGTCTTTGAATTACAAAACGTGTGTTTTCTTTAGAATTGTTTAGGGAAAGATCAAATTTCTTCTGAATAGTTCGCTTTAAAAGAAAACTTTTAGTTTAGGTTTCTTTGTTTTAACAAAGTTCATTATTGCTTTTAGTGAAATTTTTGAAAGAAAAAGATTTAATTTCTTGCTTTATATTAGATTGGGGGAATCCTTGCATTTGAAGTAGCGAAATTGCATGATTCTTGGCATTTTGGCATTAGGGGGGGCCATGAATCATACATTGGTGTACAATACCTTTTTCTCATTTATTGAGAATCTTGATATTGATGAGTTTAGTATATTTTGGGACATTGTGTATATGGGAATGAGAAATGTTTTCTCCTTCTCTTAGCATAGCTTTCATTGAAATGAAAATATTGCATCTTTATCTCTTTGCATAACTTTTGAGTCGATCAAAACACCATATTGTTCATGCCATTTTCCTATTGAGTAACAATAGCCATAAAATAAAGCGCTTATAAAAATTGATTAGACATTTTTTATACTTTCTGGTAGCAAACCTACATTAGATTAGTTATAGGGATTTGGAATAGGTGTGAAAGATAACTTTCCAAAGCTGCAAACAAACATAGTATCTTGTGATAGGGAGAGTTAAATCCACTTACTACATTTTGTCCTGGGAATCCCTTCTAACACAAGTGTCAATCACGAGGTCGCATTGAGACTGGCAGAGTTGCTCACCCTGCATTGTCATTATTGGTGTAGAGATTACGTGTATTATGGGGGTCTCTTGAGAGGTATACCCATAATGATGAGTGGAAGCCTTTCAAGTTGATTTCGGGCTAGATACCCTTCCCTTGCACATGGATCAGATTGTCGACTGTTTCCCCAAGCATCATTGTAGTGATTGGTAACCTTAGTGGCCTATATCTTTAGGGTCTTTACACAAGGTGACTTTGGAGGGGCAAGTCTTCAAGGTACCTGGAATCGATGTTGGCCAAACTCACTCGGGCTCCTTGGAGGGTATACCCACAATTATGTGTGGGATCTTGAACCAGGGTGTAAGTCCGTTAAGCAGGTCATCAACATAACTTTTCCACCCACTCTATCTCATCCCCTTATTACATTGTTCTCGTGATGTTGGATTTCATCACCAAATAGTGTGCTCATTGTGAGAAGGTTTTGTTTGCTTGCTTGCTTACTATATTCTTAGCGTGTACTATTTGTTCTCCCTAGTGGAATCTAGATTGGATTTTTTCTTTTAATGGCATCAGTTCCTAAAATGACCAATGAAGGAACCTCTACTCTAGGGGAACCTTTTGTTTTTCCTTATTACGGAAACATTTTTCCTCCTCACATCGCTACTTTGAGCCTTCTAGGTCTCACAATTGGATTACCGGTATGGTTTTTTCCCACTTAGGTAATCCCAAATGCAGTAAGTGCTTTGGTCATAAGCACTTCCCCCCAAGAACATCAACCTCATGTTGATCCTTCACCGTCTTCACCAATAAGATCTTCTTCGCCTTCTTCACTTGCAAGGTCTTCTTCCATTTCATATTCTTCGTCGAGTGAAGGATCTCAAGCTAGTAACTTGGTGGATAAAAAGAAGAAGAAAAATAAGTAAGGATCCAAACTTCCAACCACTATAAAACATGTTGGAAAACAACCAGTTACTGTTAATCATGCTGGGAGTGTTGATGATGTAAAGATCACCCAAACAACCCGTAAGCCCAAGTACCCTTGCTGGCTTTGTAAGGGTAGCCATCTTGTTAAGGATTGCCTTGGTCTATCTAAGGTTATAGAAGTATGGTCTACACACCCTGACCAACCCATGTCATGAGCCTATGAACAACATGTTGATGACCTCCCGTCAAATAGTCATGATACCATTGGTAGAGTCAAGTTCATGTGCATGTTATGTAAAGGGACTCATCTCACTCAACTTTTCCCTTGTATGGACGAAGCCTCAAAATTACTGGAAGACATGACTATTTCACAGCCTCAACTTTTAGCTGCTTATCAAAATCTTACTCTTGACCCCCCTATAGTTGATGGAATGATCACTCTAATCCCTTCACCGATCAATCCGGTTGACCATGTCGTCAATATTGTCACATCCTTAGTTGAACCAGTTCACACAGTGGTTTCTCCGATACCATCCTCAGTCAATCCTGCTCTCCCCTCAGAGAGTGACACTAAAGCGGTCGATCTGATCCCATCTTTGGTTGATCCTACTCTTCAATTAGAGAGTGTCACCCAAGTGGTTGATCCATTTCCACCCATCAACCCCATTCTCCCCTTGGAGAATGAAACCCAAGTGGTCAATTTATCTCTCCATCGGTCGATCCTACTCTCCTGCTAGAGAGTAAACCCGATACTGCCCATGTTTTTCTTATTGATACATAATCTACCATGCCAGGGGCTATTCCTCCTTCTCCCATGGAACCCCCTCCAAGTTATGAGGCCATTTATTTTGATTGGGGTGTGCTAACTGGACCTTGTCTTCCCTCTCACATTCCTTTCCAGATTACAGTACAGGTTTGTGGTTGAGATGTTCCTCAGACACTGATAGATGAAGGTGCATCCGTGAGTATTTTTTTCTCTTTTTCTTGGAAAGATTTGGTTTGTCCTCCACTTGCGCTGGTTACGCAAAATTTGTTATCTTTTAACATAAGAACTAGTCAACCTTTAGGGACCCTTCCTCAATTTCCTGTAACTTTGGGAGGGAAAACTGTCTTTATTGACGTCATGGTAGTCCAAGACCCCTTGGATTTTTCTTTACTCGGGCGAGATTATGTCTATGCCATGAAAGCTATTGTGTCTACTCTTTTTTGTGTGATATCTTTCCCTCATGATGGACAAGTTGTGATTGTTGATAAACTTTCAATCATTGACCCTACCTAGATTGCCTCCCTGAATGGTTCTTATATGTAGATGGTATCACCCCCACCAATGGTCAATTATGTGGCATTGTCGCCCATGGCTTCAACTTCTGATGACTTACATCTAGTAGTTGACATCGTGATCTCTTCGATAGGGTTGTTAGAGCCCGATCTCTTTACTCTTGTCCCGACCCTCGACATGGTGTCCTCCCAGAGTGTGTTTCTTCCTTCCAGCTGTTAGGACCATACAATGTACCTTTTTGGCCACACTTTTTGCTATCTTTACACCTTGTTTTACTCACATTTAAACTCACATTATCACCTTAAATTTTACATTACTCTCGTACTTAACCATTGATCAGAAATGTATAAGTGATGAAACAGTTCGAACTGCAGATTAGCATTGAGGCCTGTTGCTGAAACAATAAGAAGCTGTTACACAGTCTGTGGTCAACGATGCTGAAATAGCAAGAAGTTGTTACACAACCCGTGGTCAATGATGCTAGAACAACAACTCACAAAAGATGTTACACTCTTCATGGTCTACAATGCTAGAACAACAACTCACACAGAAGAAGCTGTTACACAGCCCGTGGTCAACGATGTTGAAACAACAACTCACACAGATTGACCACAACAGTCACACCTTGAGCTAGCATTAACCATTGCTGTTGTCTGAAGACCAAGTCGCTGGAACAGTCAGAACGCAAATCCTGTGGCCGAAACAACCCGCAATTTGCAATGCTGAAACAACATACACATCAGTAACAAGAAGACAAATAAAGAAGGTGTTACTCCAGCCGCAACAATAGCACCTCACTCAGCTCTTGCAATAGCATTCTGTTGCGGGAGACTAGGATATCGTATTCTAGTTTAGAAAGTCGATCTGACTAAGAATATGACTCAGATGTACACCTGTAAATTGTTGATCAAATTGTATCAAAGGGATTCTCCTCTTTAAATAAGAGGAAATCACCATTAGAGGGGACCTTTAGTTTAACTAAGAAAGGATTCTATAGAGAAGGGCATGTTTTACTTCAGATTGTAATATGATGCAGTTGACAGATGAATAAAAGACTGTTTTGAGCATTTCTCTCTAGTTCCTTTCGTTTCAGGGGAATCTTGTGAGAAGGGAGGGCCCACCTTCTTCACAAGATTCACCCATTAGCTTCATAGTGTGTTAGTGTTATTTCTTTTTATGCCTTGATTAAATTCTGTTTTGCTGAAACACTACTTTATCGAACTCTGTTTTGCTGAAACACTACTAAACTATGTCTTGCTGAAACTCTGCTTTACTGGTTGTTACATTGTTTTCATATGATTCATGCTTGGGTAATTGTTGATCATTTTATTTAGAAATCCTGTTTGGTGAATTTATGAAAGCTTGATAATCAGGGACAGGTGCTGAAGGTTCCTGCTTCAGGAATAGGGTCTTGTTCTCTGTTAGAAATAGTTAGCCTTCAGTGCATGTCAATTATTTTAATGAGTTCATGAAACTGTGCTAATCAAAAACAAGTGCTGAAGTTTCCTGCTTAGGAAATAGTGTCTTGTTCTCTGTTAAGTGTTAGTTAACCTTTAGTGTGTGTCAATCATTTCAATCAGTAATGAGTTCATGAGAGTGTGATGATCGGAAACAGGTGCTGAAGATTCCTGCTTTGGGAATAGGGTCATGTTCTCTGGTTATAGGATAGTAGTCTTTCCTTTTGCAGTGTCTTGAAGGATTTCTTTTCCAGCTTGTTATTTCTTTAATGTAATCCAGGATTCTTTGGACAAATATTTCTTTAAACATTAAACTCTGCAATAGGTAGATTGATTACCTATAATTCAAGTTAGAACTTCAGTTTGTTCAAGGCAAGGTATGATTAATATGTTTTTACTACAACTCTAGGTTGCTTTTGAGATTGAGCATATATAGTGCGTGGTTACCTTTGAAATAAACAGACTTCCCTGGGTTGACAATGTATGTAGCACTTGATTGTTTAGTTAAATAAGAAATTATAGTGACCAACATTTTGGCGCCGTTGCCGGGGAAGGTAATTATAGATTTCAAAAGAAATTATGATTTTTCAGATACAAAGATTGCATGAGAGGATGCAAAGACCCCAAAGACACTGACCCTACAGGTGGTAGGGGTAGAGGAAGAGGAGGAAGAAAGACTTATATTGACGAGATTATATCAAAATCTGAATCTGTTGCTCAATGACCAAACCTTCGGAAACAAAAATCCTAGCCTTCATTTCAAGCCAACTTTGAAACAGGGAAAGAAGTTTGGAGTCCTGAGATAGTCAAGAAACCAATAGGAAACATTGAGGACAGAGCTAGTGCAGTAGGGGAGCAGACAGAAGAAAACATGGATGAGTACAATGAAGAATTGCATCATGAAGAACAGGCAGGTCGTGAAGGAGAGGTAAATGATGAAAACTCTTTCTCCACATTAGGATTTCCTATTGGTGATCTTCCTAGAGGGGTAGCCCCCATGAAGAACATCCCACTCTCATCACTACCTAATTTTCATGGTTTGTCTTCAGAGGATCCTGATGAATTCCTTTTTGAGTTTGATATATTATGCAGAAGTTATGATTACATTTCCAATGCTCAAAAATTAAAGCTATTTCTAGCAACATTGAAAGGAAATGCACTAAGATGGTTCATGAGTCTTGGAGGCCATGTAATCACAACATGGGACCAAATGAAATAGAAATTCCTGAATAAATACCATGACTATTGCCGAACAAGAGAAAAAAAGGAGGAACTATTTAAGATGATGTAGAAAGAGGATGAAAATATGGAGGACTTTGTAGAAAGTCTACAATATAATCTACAAAGATCCAGTCACCCCAATGTAAGTAAAGATATTCTTAAAACCATATTATTAAAAGGAGTAAGGGAAGACTATTTAGATATGTTGAATATGCTTGGAAAAGGGGACATATCTAAGGAATCATACAATGAAATTGTTAACCTATGCAAAAGATGTTCAAGAGGAGCTTCAAGAAATAGATCAAACAGCAGGGACACCACATTTTCAAGAGTCCAAAAATCAGCCAGTGGGGGAGCAACAAGAGCCGAGATAGGTAATTTACTTGAAGGTTTTAAAACTGAAATGTTGAGCTCTTTTGCCTCACAAATTGACACCCTGCAGATTCAAAAGAAGCAAGAAGAAGTAGAAGCAACCTTGTCCATCTTTTGTTCTAAATGCAGAGACAAGCACCCACGAAGGGAATGTCCATTGGACAAAAAGCCAATCTGCACCATCCGTGATAAAGATCATGAAACTCAACAATTTCCATCTTTACCTGGGATCAAGGTAGCATTACAACCAACTGACAAATGAAGAAGTTGAAGCTATCTATCTATTGACACAGAGAAGGCAATGGCAACCGCGTGGACAAGGTATGAATCCTAACATGCCATTTACATCTTCTAATCATTGGAATAATTATCCTTCTTTAAATCAAATGAGTTACCCTCCCTATAATCAAATGCAATATCCAAACCAAATGAATTACCCACCCATGCAACAAACTAACCCACCCTTTGTTGATCCATCAATGTGGACTCCTTGGCCTCCACAACAACAACAACCATATAAGAACCAATGGAATCCAAATTGGAGAGGACAACAACTCCCCTTCCCAAGTCAATTACCTCAATCACAATTTCTACAACCACTCTCCTTACCATCATGTACCCCACCAAACAATCAAATGATGAGACCCCAGCTACCTGTACAACCTAACCCTAACCCCAATAATAAAGTTGTGCAGTGCATTGATATTCATAACCAGCCTACATTTTCTCTTCTCCCTACGCAATGCAATGATATTCATTTACGATCTGGGAGAATAGTAGAACCTATCATAGCCGATGTTACCTCTTCTGATAAAGAGGAAACAAAAGAGAATGATGTACCTGAAGAGGTACAATCATCCTCTAACAATGCTGTTGAAATAGCAAAACCACCATTTCCCGAGCATTTAGCTTTGACTAAAACGCCTAAGCCACCAGCTTTCAATCTTCTAGGGGAATTACAAAATATTTATGTCAAAATTCCTCTACTACAAGCACTCTAAGATGTACCAATCTATGCCAGGACGATGCGAGACATTTGTGTTAAGAAGCCTGGTAGGAAAATTAAGGATCCCCTCACAGTCCATGTTATGGGAGACCTATATGCACTAATGTCAAGTAAAATCGCCCCAGTTAAATATGGTGATCCCGGCCACCCTACCGTCTCAGTAAAAATTGGAAAAACAATAATCCCTCAAGTCCTGGTAGACTTAGGTGCTGCTATCAACATTATGACTCTGGAAACCTTACAACTATTACAATTGAAAAATGAAACCAGAGACACCCCAACTATCCTAGAATTAGCTGACCAATCCACAATTAAACCAGAGGGAGTCATTGAAGACCTAATTATCTCAGTAGAATCCTGTAATTATCCAGCTGACTTTGTGGTACTACAACCTAAAATAAAGTTGTGGGGCCACCCCCTAATTTTGGGCAGGCCTTGGCTAGCCACAACAGATGCTTTTATCAGCTGTAGATCAGGTTCAATGACAATTTCCAATGGTTATGAAACTAAACAACTTACCCTCTACCCTCATGCTACACCCCTGATTAATAATGATAATTCTGTATCGGTAGACTTCGATGATCAACCTACTCAACCCATCTTGACTATCGGACAAGCTCTAAGACTTAAAGACGCCACCGAGGATGAAGTAATTAATAATTTTATTTGTGAACCCTCCTCCATGACTCCTGAAACTCACAACCAGCTAGCTGCACTGTTGGAATCAGATAATCAGGAAAACCTTAACTCTGAAAACCCACCTCAAACATCTGCCACCATCTCTTCTAAAAGCATATCAGTAGAAATTGAACCTGGCAAAACACTAAACATAAACCCCAATCTGACAGATGCTGAAACACAACAATTAATGAAGTTACTTCTTGAACATAAAGAAGCATTCACTTGGGACTATACAAATATGAAAGGAATCTCCCCTGAATTATGTACTCATCGAATATATAATAAGGAATATTTTCGACCGATCTGCCAATCTCAACGTCGAATGAACCCTAACTTAAGAGAAATCCTTAAGTAAGAACTTCAAAAATTGCTCAATGTAAGGTTTATCTATCCTATATCAGACAGTGAATGGGTTTCCCCATTGGTAATAGTTCCTAAGAAAAATGGGAAATGGAGAGTATGCGTGGATTATAGAGCCTTAAATAAAGCTACTCAAAAAGATCACTTTCCATTACCATTCATTGATCAGGTGTTAGACAGTTTGTCAGGGAAGAAATTTTTCTCATTTTTAGATGGTTTCAGTGGGTATAACCAGATCAAAATTGCACCCCAAGATCAAGATAAAACCACTTTTACTAGCCCTTGGGGAACCTTTTCTTATAGAGTTCTCCCATTTGGACTATGTAACACACCAACAACCTTCCAAAGAGAAGTTACATGAATCTTTTCTGATATGCTTAATGACTCTATGGAAATTTTTATGGATGACTTTACTCCTTATGGTGTTTCTTTTCAGGAAGCACTACAAAACCTTGAGAAAGTGCTTAAACGATGCATACAAGCCCAACTCTCCCTAAGTATAGAAAAATGTCATATGATGATGAGTGAAGGAATAGTGCTTGGACATTTTATCTCATCTCAAGGAATTCAGGTGGATCCATCCAAGATACAAGTCATTAAAGACCTTCCTACTCCCAAAACCCAAACAGAGGTAAGAATTTTTCTAGGACATGCTGGATACTACAGAAGATTTATCAAAAAAATTTCCAAAATAGCTTCCCCCCTGTTTGTGTTACTGATGAAAAATGTTGAATTCAAATGGACTAATTCTTGCCAGGAAACATTTAATACACTTAAACATCAGTTATCTACAACTCCTATTCTTAGAGGACCTGATTGGACACTTCCTTTTCATATATCCTCTGATGCTTCAGATACTGCAATAGGAGCTGTCTTGGGACAAGAAGAAAATCATCTCCCTTATGCTATTTATTTCATTAGCAAGAATATGACTCCTGCTGAACTCAATTATACAGTTACCCAAAAGGAATTCTTAGCAGTTATCTATGCTATTAATAAATTTAGACATTACATTACTGGCTACTCTACTCTGGTCCATACTGATCACTCAGCTATCAAATATTTAATGAACAAACCTATCACAAATGCTCGAGTCACCAGATGGTTACTATTAATGCAAGAATTTGATATTACAATTGTAGATAGACCAGGAAAAGAAAATGTAGTTGCTGATTTCCTTTCTCGGTTAAAACCTGATGATGATACCCCAGTAGATGATTCCTTTCCTGATGAATATCTATTTGCAGTTTCTGCACACTCACCTTGGTATGCAGACATCGCTAACTACTTGGTTGCAGGGAAGTTACCACCACACCTATCCTACCGAGAGAAAAGAAGAATCATTCAAAAAAGTGATCGGTATAGTTGGATAAGTGGGTGTCTTTTCCATACAGGACCTGATCAAGAAATATGAAGGTGCATTAGAGAAGATGAGGTTTATGATCTACTAAAAGCTTGTCATGATGGCCCTTGTGGAGGGAATTTTTCTGATAAGAGAATAACACATAAAATTCTCAGGATGGGGTACTATTGGCCCTCACTTTTCAAAGATGCAAAGAAATATGTTCAGGCCTATGATAGCTGCCAAAGAGTGGGCCAACCTAATCATAGAGATGAAATGCCATGAAACCCCCAGATAGTACTTGAACCATTTGAAAGATGGGCCTTAGACTTTGNNNCCCATTAACCCCCCATCCAATCAAAAAGTTTACATAGTGGTCTGCACAGACTATATGACCAAATGGGTGGAGGCTAAAGCACTCCATAGAGCGACCGAAGAAGCAATTATAGATTTTTTATTTGAAGACATCTTCATCAGATTTGGAGTGCCAAGAGAATTAGTTACAGATGGAGGACCTCCTTTCACTTCTCATGGTTTTAAAGCCACCCTTCAAAAATATCATATTCAACATAGAATGACTACAACATACCACCCCCAAGCCAATGGACAGGTGGAAAGCAAAAATAAATTAATAGAATCCATTCTCACCAAAATAGTGAAGGAAAATAGAAAGGACTGGTCTTATAGGCTCCCTGAAGCATTATGGGCCTACATAACTACCTGGAGAAATACTACAGGATTCTCTCCTTATGAATTAGTCTATGGAAAGAGTGTTGTCTTTCCTGTGGAATTTGAAATCAAAACCTTAAGGACTTATTTAGCTGTCAACCTTGATTTGACCGATGCATAGACAGCCAGGTTGCAGCAACTTAATGAATTGGATGAAAAAATACTAGATGCCATTCATCAGACAACTATGATTCAACAACAAAGATAAAAATGGCATGACAAAACTATCAATCATAAGCAGTTCCAAAAAGGCAATTGGGCCTTACTGTATGACTCTCGGTTCAAAGAATTTCAAGGGAAACTACGTACAATATGGCTTGGACCTTACGAAGTAGACACTGTTTTTCCCAATGGAACAGTAAGGCTCCTCACAATCGATGACTCTAAAACACCATTACTTGTAAATGGTCATCGGCTCTGTCTGTACCAGCGCCCTATTTCCAAAGAAGATTTTAAGGCTACAGGTGTGGAAGACTCTCATTACCTCTTTTTAGAGGGGGCTCCTACCCCTCATTGCAATTAATTCTTTTTAAGTTAATTTCTTTAGTATTAGATTAGATTTCATTTACTAATAATCCCTGTCAAAGAAATACCATGTTACAATCACTTTTTGCAGATTCCCAATCAAAGCACAGGCCCACTAAGAAAGGAAGATCCTACTTCAAGAAGAGGCAAGCTTTCCCATTGCTAAAACACCACTGTTCAGCAACTCTTTGCTCTTTCTTCATTGCTGAAAAACCACTGTTCAACGACTTTTTGACTTTCCCCACTACTGAAACACCACTGTTCAACAATCTTCCACACCATCTTCCCCCATCACTGTTTAGCAACCTTTCACCATTTTCCCCATTGCTGAAACACCATTGTCAACAACCTTTCACCATTTTCCCAATTGCTGAAACACCATTGTCAACAACTTTTTGCCACTTTCCCATTACCGAAAAACCACTGTTCAACAAACTTCTCGCCATTTTCTCCCATTGCTGAAACACCACTGTTCAGTAGTTCTTCACATTTATCCATTGACGAATCAAAACCATTCAACAATTGTTTCGCCCTTCTTCCCATTGCTGAAACACCACTGTCAACAACCTTTCACCATTTTCCCATTGCCACGGTTCCGCAATTCTTCACATTTCCCCATTGACGAAACAACACCATCCATCAATTGTTTCGCGCTTCTTTCTATTGCTGAAACACCACTTCCTCAATAGTATTCTGCAACATCACTCTTCAGCAAACATTTCTTTGTTCTTCCTACGGTTGAAACACTAGCTTTTCGGCATTTTCTGTCAATAAGCTTTTGTGCTCTCATACTACATTTTGTCCTTCCAGTCAACAAATCCTTGATACAATTCATCTAACAAATCAAAATTCTCTGCCATGGCCACTGAAAAAATATTACAGACAGGCATTATATTTTATTTAAGTACGAATCAAAAGGTAAAGATGAGGTATGTAAATTCTATGTATTACAGTTAAGCTATAGTTAATGAGAAGATCCCAAATCATTATTACCACTCGTGTAAAATCATTATTAGCCGCACTTGAATGGGGGGGAGGAAATATAAAAATTTTATACCATCATTTCACACGAATTAACCACCGCCATTCCTATTTACCATCCTTTCATTCATTTCACCACCATTCGCATGCCTTCACTCGAAAAACTTAATCTGCACAAAAGCTATTACTCGACTCTTTGACGGTGTATTTTACTGAGATGTTAGCTATGGGAGGCTCTGTTATACGGTACAAACTTACCACGAAAGCCCTGTTAGAACTGTATCCAGAAGCCTATCAAATTTTTCTGCAGGCAGGATGGCTCGGTTATTTTCAGAGACTCCAGGGGTATGATCAACAACAGGTTCTCCAATTTGCTCAAAATCTCCAAGAAGACCGTTCCATTGTTCAAGGGGTTCGGATTCCAGTTACAAAAGAGGATATAGTGTAGGTTTCGGGTCTCCCTACCAATGGCCTTCGCTTGTTCAGTCGCAAACATGTCATCCTGAATGCCCAGCAGGATTTCCTCTTGCCAGGGGAACAAATTGAACCTAAAGGCCGGGGTGTCTGACTCAGCTAGTTGTCGCCTCCATGGCCAGAAGTTGAAAAATTCGTCAAACACTACCTTACCTGTGAAGGCTGATACCAGGTAGTCTACCAGCATGATTTTTTCATGTTGTCTCATTTACGGCATAACAGATTGGTGAACATTCCTTATTATTTGCTCGGTTGTCTTAAAAATATGTCGCACTACTGTAAAAAGGCTAAAGATCCTACCCTTTCACTCACCCATCACCATCTCGTTCAATTGATTATCCAAAAGGGTTTTTCCCAACAAAACCATCCACTAAACAACCCACCTATAGATCCCCAAGAAGCCGTTGAAATTCCTGAAAATATTCAGGAACAACAACCACAAAACCCTCCAGACTCTCCAGAAATACCTAGCAGTCTGCCTGCAGACCCAATCAGTCCAATTAACCCCCCTACCATACCAAGACCACCCCACACTTTACCAGAATCATCCACTCCTGCCCTTCATATTCTTAGCGATGATTCGGAGCCAGACAATTCTCCCTGCCCCATCATTGAGGAAAACCCCCCACGAAAAAGAAAGAAAATTCATTTCTTTCTGCCCTTTTTACAAAGAAAACGAACAAGGGCCTCAACAAGGGCAGCCACTACTACCACTACCCTAGACCCCCAACCCATCCGAATAATACCCCGTACAACTCTAACCTCCCAAATGCTGGAATCTTTGCCTATTCCACCCACGGGCACTGAAACACAATAACCAGATGCCCAGGGTGTTGCGACATCATCCGTTTCAAATCAAGTAGATGAAACACAAGAACCAGCTACCCAATTTGTAGCTAAAACACAAGAACCAACTACCCAATTCGTAGCTGAAACACAAGAACCAGCTACCCATTCAGTAGCTGGAACATAAGAACCAACTACCCATTCAATGGTTGAAACACAAGAACTAGCCATAGCTGCCACACAAGAACCAACTACAGCTGAAACACAAGAACTAGCTGCTGATATTAATACTGAGATACAGGAATCAGAGGTCTAGGGTGCTGCAACATTACTTTCCTTACATCAAGAAGCTGAAACATAAAGAGCAGCTATTGATCCTGTAGCTGCTCCACAAGAACCAACTAGTGAGGCTATGACTGATACACAAGAACCAATCACTCCTCAACCAAAACCAACAATGGCTTCTGTCTTACAAGAAAATGAGTTCCTAAAGTCTGAAATGGATACCTACAAGCAAGAGCTAGCCATGGAAAAGGAAGCCTATGAGAAGGAACTTAACTTGCACACCCTAGCTCGCATAACAACCATGTCAGAGGGAACTACAACAGAGGATCCTTGTAGAGAATATATGTACAGTCAATGTGGGGACATCTACTATCAAGAAGGCTACAAAGTAACTCAAATTCCAATGCCAGGAGCTTCCCCTGCACCTTTGACTTTTGCAGTCAAAGAAGAACACCCTGCTGTTACACAAGAATTAGCAGGACCTTCCAAAATTAAGACTAAGCCCTGGCCTGCAACAAATGTCAATTCTGAAACCCTTATTTTTTTTAATAAATATGTACAAAAATTGCTTATTGATGAATCTACCCCTCCCATCCAGATTAATACTCACACCTTTGTGGAACAGGCCACTCAGACCCTACCTCAACTTACTAGGCTACTACTTGCAACGTTGAAACACAAACTCAGCCATGGGATGATCAGGCAATAATAGAAAAATGGAAAAAAGAGTCTGTTGTTACACAGGCCAAAAGCCTGCAAGAACACAAACAAATTTGGATAAATCATACCTACTCAAATTGGGAAGCTTTGGAGAAAACACGTCAGGAAGCTCATATACTTAAGAAATAGAACAAAGAGCTAAAAAGCATATTGCTCCTGATATTTGACTTGGAACCAAAGCTATTGGCTGCAAGGAAACCATCGTGCAATTACTCCTTGTTCCTCATGGAATGACTTACATGGTTTCAGATCAAATCAATCACAGAAGGCAGACCCCATGTAGTGTTACATCCAACAAATTTTGTCAAAACCTTTGCAAAAGCCTCTGCTATGGATCAACACCTCCTCTATGAGGCATATTTTCATAATGAGGCCATCCCTGAAAACCAATAGCTTAACCTTAACCCTCTTTTCGGTGACATCCAGATTAGGGCATTCATCTCCTTCCTTAACAATCAGATTATATGGTAGGATGACTTCCTAGCGGCCAAGCAAAATGAGGATAATTGCCTTCTTTGGATAGGGCCAAAACCACAAAATGCTGCCACCTTTGTTACAGAGTATTATTAGTTTTTAAAGAAACCTAGGATGACTGAACACATTCAGCAACTATAGACAACAGTGCTTCAAGATTGTAAACACTTCATTAAATCAACAGAGACTGCTGCCCTACAGGCAAGTAACATGCTTTGGCAACAATCTATTGAGAAAAGACAGGAACACAATCCTTTTAGCCCCACTAATCTCGAGATAGCAATATCCAGGGTACCTAACTACATCAAGTGTGTTCAACAATGTGCTGAAAGCTGGATAGAATACCAGTTTCATTTTCCTATCCTCTGGTTGCCAGCAGAGAAATATCAAATCCATTATAAATTTCTCGAGAAGGCTGAAACAACAGCTTGGAAAAGTTTACAACGCATTCAAGGGTTCAGAGCTCCAACATACATCACCTTCCACAGCTATTGCTTAAGTAACTTGCATGCTCAGAGTCGGTATTTAGATTCTGATTCAGAGTAAAGTTGCCTGAGGACATGCAACATTTTAAGTTGGGGGGGATGTTAGGACCATACAATGTACCTTTTTGGCCACACTTTTTTCTATCTTTACACCTTGTTTTACTCACATTTAAACTCACATTATCACCTTACCCTATCTTTCCAAAGGTATATAACTCTCTTCTCTTTACTATATGTTTAATTCATTTTGCATATAATTTTACATTACTCTCGTACTTAACCATTGATCAGAAATGTATAAGTGCTGAAACAGTTCGAATTGCATATTAGCATTGAGGCCTGTTGCTGAAACAATAATAAGTTGTTACATAGTCCGTGGTCAATGATGCTGAAACAACAAGAAGCTGTTACATAGCCCGTCGTCAACAATGTTGAAACAAAAACTCATAGAAGCTGTTACACTCTTCATGGTCTACAATGCTGGAACAACAACTCACACAGAAGAAGCTATTACACAGCCTGTGGTCAACGATGCTGAAACAACAACTCACATAGATTGACAACAACAGTCACACCTTGAGCTAGCATTAACCATTGTTTTTGTCTGAAGACCAAGTTGTTGGAACAGTTAGAATGCAAATCCCATGGTCGAAACAACCCGTGATTAGCGATGCTGAAACAACATACACAACAGTAACAAGAAGACAAATAAATAAGTTGTTACTCCAGCCGAAACAAAAACACCTCACTCAGCTCTTGCAATAGCATTCTGTTGCAGGAGACTAGGATATCCTATTCCAGTTTAGAAAGTCGATATGACTAAGAATAGGACTCAGATGTACACCTGTAAATTGTTGATCAAATTGTATCAAAGGGATTCTCCTCTTTAAATAAGAGGAAATCACCATTAGAGGGGACCTTCGGTTTAACTAAGAAATGATTCTACAAAGAAGGGCGTGTTTTACTTCATATTGTAATATGATGCAGTTGACAGATGAATAAAAGACTATTCTGAGCATTTCTCTCTAGTTCCTTTCGTTTCAAGGGAATCTTGTGAGAAGGGAGGGCCCACCTTCTTCACAATATTCACCCATTAGCTTCATAGTGTGTTATTGTTATTTCTGTTTATGCCTTGATTAAATTCTGTTTTGTTGAAACACTACTTTATCGAACTCTGTTTTGTTGAAACACTACTAAACTCTGTCTTGCTGAAACTCTGCTTTACTGGTTGTTACATTGTTCATATGATTCATGCTTGGGTAACTGTTGATCATTTTAGTTAGCAATCCTATTTGGTAAATTTATGAAAGCTTGATAATCAGGGACAGGTGTTGAAGGTTCCTGCTTTAGGAATAGGGTCCTGTTCTCTATTAGAAATAGTTAGCCTTCAGTGCATGTCAATTATTTTAATGAGTTCATGAAAGTGTGCTAATCAGAAACAGGTGCTAAAGTTTCCTGCTTAGGAAATAAGGTCATGTTCTCTGTTAAGAGTTAGTTAACCTTCAGTGTGTGTCAATCATTTCAATCAGTAATGAGTTCATGAGAGTGTGATGATCGAAAACAGGTGCTGAAGATTCCTGCTTTGGGAATAGGGTCATGTTCTCTGGT
>CBVK0100589174.1:0-11748 GCA_900067695.1 Picea abies | reverse complement strand
TCTTCCGATCTCACCTAGCCATATGAATATCCTTTGTTGTGATCCAACATATAAATGCAAATAATTTAGATATGGAACATCATAGGTCCTATGGATAGTCACGGTTCACACACCCACGCACGAGCAGAGGATACTGACACTACAAAGTAAACACATACAAAATCAATTCTATTTTATTCCATGGCATAAAAATAAAAACAAATAATAAAATCATGTTTGTTACATATGTACTCTTAGAAGGTTCAAATGTTCATGTGATTTCAACCCCGACAAATGGTCTTCCACAATGAAGCTGCGTCATAGTGAAGACCCATATAGAGAAGTCACCTTCACACCCAATATAACTTCATTTTCCAAAGAAATATCATCTTTCTTCAAAATCCATGGGACATCACCTTCTTTGAAAGACCAAGAGGGACCAACTTCTCCTCTACTTTCTTGTCTTGGCCAATGTTTCTTTTTAGTTTTTGAAGAAATAAGATCTCTCCTAACAACCAATGTGTCAATTTCTTTTGATGATACATGCCTCCATTAAGAATATGAAACATTTTTAAATATATGCATGGGATCTAGTAAGTGGACAATCTTAAGATTCTCCCAATATGGGAGCTGATAAAAGACAGATTTCCTTTTCATCCCAATGGGAAATTTCTCAACATAGGTGTTGAAGAATTCTTGATCATCGAACACAGGCTCCCCATTTGAATCAAACATTTATGTAATCTCCTTCTCCTTCTCTCTCTCATATGCTCTAATCCATTATGTTGTTGTCATTATTGCAGGACTTTGAGTTCTCTCTAGTTTACCATTGAAAGTGGATGTTGCTCTTCTGTAAGGTTCTTGTTATGGGATGACTACTTTGGAGAAGTTGTACACTAGATTTCGTAGGTGGTTGGACCACCTAGCCTTCAGAGAAGGTCCACAACATTTACATCCATGATACCTTTTTGTTACAAGACCTGTGAAATTATTAATGTATACAAAACACATTAGCATTGAAGATCAAAACAATCACAACGAATTAAATATGCCAAAAAATATTGTTACATATATAAACAAATCAATAAACATGTAATTTACCAGAGAAAACTCCTAAGCCTGGATAATCATGTGTGGTGTAAGGACATATGCCATACAACGTACAACTCCTCTCTATTTCACTGGGTCTTGATACATCGTATACATGTATCCCTTCCCATAATTCCTTCAATTCATCTACCAATGGTTGTAGGTAGACACCCATATTCTTCACTTGTCTTCTACCAGGGACTATAAGAGCTAACATAAGATGTTCATTCTTCACAGAAACCATGGGGGGATATTGTTATTGATCACTAGTATAGGCCAAATAGAATAGTTGGTGTTTTGGAGGGAATATGGATTGATGACATCCATGGCTATGTTGAGTCCTAGACTTCATACTTCATCCTTGAATTTTTTGGGCCATGTATCATCTATATTCTTTATCGCTATTGAATCTGTTGGGATTCACATAACTCTCGACTCACTTCTGTGTGAGGCATCCCATCCCTGCAACATAGCTAACTCTTTGCAACGAAAGAGCCTTTGAATCCTTGGGATTATAGGCATGTGCCTCAATATCTTATGAGGAGGACCATGTGATTTTCCCTTTTTATTTGATTTATGGTACTTGTCATGCCCACATTTCAGACATATCTCTTTGTCTGCATATTCTCCTCTATATAAAATACAATCATTCGAACATGCATGATATGATATGTACTCAACACCCAACATTTTCAACATATGCTTTGCCTCATTGAAACTATCGGGCAAGGCATTATCACTCGGAAGAACCTTATCTTTGAATAACCTACAATTAGTGGGAAATATAAATGTATAATGTCATTTAACGTTCATAAAATCAATTGTTTTTAATGTTGATTGTGCGACAAAATTTCTCAAAATATAAGGGACTTGATGGCCAGTTACCTTAATATTGCCAAGAAACATGCAGTGGACTTGCCAAACTTTGCTTTCAAGTTGTATAGTAACATTGTTGTCCCCAACTGGGTAGACTTTGACCGGCTAGGTCCAAAACAATGGGTGGTGGAAGCAGATTTTAGGCTTTCGAAAAATGTATCAGTGATATGAGCATCATCCCCTAGCTCATCGTTTATGAATGCATATAACAACATTGTATCCATGGAAGTCGTATCCCATAAATAATCATCCATACCAATCTCTATTTGATTGACTCCATTTCCAACTTGTGAAGAACTACTATTGTTGTAGCCATTCCTAATTGGTGAATTTTGATATAGTGGGAATTGAATAGGTGGTTGATTCAACCATTCTTGGTATGTTTCCTCTCTGAGTTGTGCTCTTATTGCAGCCTTCTCTTGATTTGACATTGTAGTGGGGTGCAATGTAAGATGATAGGTAGGTATCTCATCATCATAATCCTAACTTCAAAAATATTGAACATATTGACACATCTACATCAAGCGGAGGCGAAACCCCCTTAAAGGTATAAATAAATTTTGATATTCCTACATTTGAAGGTAAAATAGATGCAGATGTTGTAGACAAATGGTTAAACCTTATAGAAGGGTATTTTTATATCCACAACTTTTCTGATAGAGAAAATATTACATTTGTGCTCCTCAAGGCTATCCCCTATGTCAAAGATTGGTGGGAGACTTTCTGTGAGCAAAATGAAATAGAGGAATCTACATTATTTGTAGTTGCACCCACTTGGGGTTCCTTCAAGGATGCTATTAAGGAACAATACTACCCTATTGAAAGTTATGACGACTTATATACAAGATGGACCACACTGCAACAAGAAAAGAACCAAACAGTGCCAGAGATCACCAATGTCTTCCATACCTTGCACACCAAGATGGGTATCAAAGAATTTGAGAGACATATGGTGCTCAATTACCATGTTAGTCTGCATAGATACATATAGACACAAATGGAGTTCTGGACATTTCGTCCTTGGGCGCAACCTATTGATATGCTGTCAACATAGAGTAGAAGATTAAACATAAGACACAACAGTTTGGGTATGCAAACCCCTCACAGAAGACACAGAGAAAAGGCGGCCCCAACCCATAGAACAAAGGGTAGAGCAATGATGGATAGCCTTAGGACAACTAGTCCAAACCATAAACAAAGAAGGACAATGTGAAGACAAAGAAAGGCATTGGGAAATGGTGCGAGTTCCATAAGAGCCCCTGACATAACACTGCTGAATGTCGCTCAAGGGAGTCATTAGTGGCTGAGGTGAAAGCCTATGAATCAGATGCAAGCTCTGACTCTGAGTCAAAACCATAAAAAGGGAGATGAATCATTGATGCAGAACTGAGTGCCATCGTTGCTACCACGACCAAGGTCTATCCCAACGAACTAATGAACCAGATGAAGGTGAGCACCTCTTTCATTCACAGATGTGGGTGAAGGGTACTTCGTTGCACTTCATCATTGATAGCGATATCTAGAATAACCTCATCTCAGTAGAGGTCATCAAGCAGTTGGCTTTGCCGACATCAACACACCTGCAACCGTACACCAGCGGGTGGCTTCACCAAGGGAGTGATCTCTGCGTCAACCAACAATACCTCCTGGACTACGACATCAAGCCCTTCAAAGATGAGGTATTTTGTAATGTCACCCAGATTGAAGTTTGTGATGTTATTTGGGGCCAACCTTATTTATGGAAACATCATGTTGTATATGAGTCTAGGCCTCGTAGTGTTATTATTACTTTAGACAAGAGATTATACATGATATCATAGGTATTTCCATCTACCGCCATTTCCTTGATCTCTACTAAGAAATGCAGGAAGGTCATCTCTCAGATCTGGAAGTTTGTCTTATTTTTGATTCATGCTCAAAGTAAGAAGAAGGTTGCAACCACATCCATGGCATTCGCGACAGGTTTCTCCATGCAATAGAAGTAAGTGGATAAAATCATGGAAGAATACAAATACATATTCTCCTCACCCATTGGGGTACCTCTACATTGTCAGTTCAAGCACTCAATCGATTTGACCCCCGACACACTGCTTCCCAATGGGTTAGTGTATCGCCGCGCTCTATTAGAAAATGAGGAAATCAAGTGCCAAATCCAAGAGCTGCTAAAAAAGGGGCACATTTTCCCAAGTTCATCACTTTGTGGAAGCCCAATCATGATTGTGCAGAAGAAAGACGGGTCCTGGCGACTCTGAATTGATTATTGGACCCTAAATAATATCATAGTTAGGAACCGGTACCCAATTCCCCAAATTGACGATCCCCTTGACCATCTCAAGGGGGACAAATACTTCAATAAGATTGATCTAAAGTCTGGCTACCACTAGGTCCCAATAGAGCAGACCGATGTATGGAAGACTGCCTTCAAGTCCAAATAAGGTCTTTTTGAATGGTTGGTCATGCCCTTTGGATTGACAAATGCCCCAACAAATTTCACGAGGATGATGGATGATATCTTGTGGCCTTTCACCAATTATTTTATGGTGGTGTATTTGGATGACATCCTCATCTTCAACAAGAATTGGGTGAAACACTTGCAACCCATTCAACAGGTTCTACACACTCTGCAGTAACACAAGCTATATGAAAATTTGGAAAAATACTCATTTGACATGAACAGGGTCCAATACCTAGGATACATTGTTGATGAGCATGGGGTGCATGTTGATCCAGCCAAGATCCAGGTCATCTGTGACTGCCTAGCCCCAACAACACTCATTGAGCTTCAGATTTTCTTAGGCCTTGCTAATTTCTATCGCAGGTTCATGTTGGGATTTTCCCACATTGCATGGACCCTTAGCTAAGTGACCAGGGGCAGTGGAAAGGACATATTTATGTGGGGCCAGTTGCAACAAAAAGGGTTTGATGATTTGAAACAATGCTTGTGCTCAACCCCAATGCTCTCATTACTCGACCTGCAACTACCTTTTGAGATTGAGATAGATGCTCCAAACTATGTTGTGAGCATAATTATCACTTAGGATGGACATCCCATGGCCTATCATAGTGAGACGCTATCAAATATTGTTCATAAGTACCCCACTTATGCCAAAAAAATGTACTCCATTGTATAAGACTGCTACTAGTGGAGGCATTACATTCTCGGGAAGGAGACAATCATCCACACTGATCATAAGCCTCTGCAGTTCATGTAGACATAGGGAAAATTGTAGAATGACCGCCATCCGAAGTGGTCTACATACTTGCAACAGTTCCATCTCAACATCAAGTATAAGACATGGAGCATCAACCATGTCGTTGACTTCCTCAACCGACCTCCATTTGTCGCACTAACCATGGTGCTACACTCCTCCGGACATGAGACATTCAGATGGCCCCAACTCTACAAGCGAGTTCCTCACTTCACCACTACTTACTAGATGTTGGGTATAAACACAAATATCACTGATTTTCATCTGCAGGATAGGTTATTGTGCCATTTGGGCCATCTCTGCATTCCATCAAGCAAGTAAGTGAAGTTGATCTGGGAATATCACTATAGTCAGGTGGTAAGACACTTCAACGTAGAGAATATAGTGGTTGTGTTGCAACAACATGTCTATTAGATGAAACTTTGATAGGATGTCAACAAGTATATCAGGTCATGTACGTCCTATGCCATTATGAAACTGACCTTTAATAAACAAGGCATGTACACCCCTCTGCCTACTCCTAACTACATGTCGGGCCTTACTTCAACCAAGCAGGGAAATGACTGTGTTTCGTGATTGTTGATTGATTTTCCAAGATGGTGATTCTGGTCACTTGCAAGAAGAGCATCATAGCAGAGGCCATTGCTAATCTCTTCTTCGAACGAGTGTGTGTACATTTTAGGATACCACAAACCGTCTTCAATCTGGATAATAAATTCCTCAACACATTCTGGTCGAGCCTCTAGTCATGACTGTACACCAAGATCACCAAATTCATGACCTTCCACCCCCAAACAGATGGTCAAATCGAGGTCATCAACAGGATGATCGTGCATATTTTTCTCATGTACAATTCCTAACATCTGCGCACATGGGATGAGAGTCTTCTCCATGTTCAACACAGTTACAACAAAGCCATACATAACTCAACCGACCATAACCCCTTTTAGGTGGGGTTGATATTTCAAACATTGGGTCCCATGGATGTTGCACTACCCCTTGCATCCACATACGAAGAATCATCCCATGTGCAAACCAAAGCCAACAAATCCACCCATTTCATTGAACGAATCCAACACATCTGCCAAAATGTTTAGGATATTTTGTAGAAGTCAAATGCAAGTACAAGCAATGCCATGATTAATGTCGGGTGCCACACAAGTTTTAGGTGGGAGATAAAGTTTGGTGCACTTGAAGAAAAAATGCCTTAAAGGAACCCATCAGAGGCTTCATCCACTCCGATATGGACCTTACATCACCACCAAGGTTGTGGGTGACAATGCTTTTGATCTCAACATTCCCCCCTTCGTTGGCTTGCACCCAATGTTTAATGTGGACCTCCTTCGACCATACTTTCCACCCTTATTGGACACCTTAGAGATAACGGAACAATTGACACGGATAGAGATAAACCATGACTACATGGAACATGCATCCACTGATAAGATCGTGGACACACAGGTCATGGGCACTCGCCAACATAAGCTTCAACTTTATCGGGTTGTTAAAGTGGGGTAGCTCCTGCACCAAGGCAAGTGGCTCACCCAAGGCCAAATTTAGCAGAAGTTTCCTCATATGATGGGGAAAATCAACTCAATGGAGACCATTCATTCCTAAGGAGGGAGGATTGATCCAGGTTGATATCGGTGGCCACCCACCTCTTCCAGTTGGCTCACATATAACTTTCATCTTGGCAGTTACAGTTTTTATCTTGGCAGTTTTTTCTAGCTTTTCAAGTCCTAAACTTTCGGGGTCGTTTTGAGGCCCTAAACAACATTTTTTGGCCCCACCACAATCACACTGTCAAAATCTAGAGTGTGATGACATAATGTGTATTCTCTGGATATGCTTTTCCAACGAGTTATTGTGCACCTAAAATGAAGATCGTATGCAAAAGTTATGAACCTCGGAAGTTGATGTACCAACTTACCCCATCGAGGCCCACATGACTTTTCGAACTTCATCTCCAAGGGTTAGGTTTTTGGATGTCTATGGTTTTCTATTTAATTTTTGATTCTAAAAAGTCCCGGAGGTTTCATTGTAATGTGCTCAGACGAATGCATGTAGGCGCCACATCTCTTCTCAGAGATTAGCTACCACCATTTGAGCAAGATTGTTTTCATTTTGCATTTTACAACTTCGACATATTTCTTATTTAATAGAAGTTACGTTCCAATGTGTCTTTGTTATTGTTCTCTGTATATCTGTGTTAATGTTATAGATCTATGTTTCATTTCGTTCTGCTCATAAATCCAGATCATTGACATGGATTAAAAAAAATTCAATTAGATAATCGAAATATAAATAAAATATGAACTTACTGGAAATGGAAAGGGAGAACTTTGCAATGGAATTAGAGAAATATGGAACAGGTTGGAATGTGAAGAATTGACCATTTTATATTATAATATTTTATCCCTGCATTTGAGAAAAATCAACAATAAGTTTTTAAGAATAAGGTGACTTTAAGCGGAAAATGTATACTATGAAACACTGCAAGTCATGTGGATGCATCCTAAAATATAATTTAAGATGAATATATTATTTTATGTGCAAATAAAAATTCAGATAAATTTTAAAGCATAACGATGCACTTATTTAAACAAAACGCACCGGTGCGTCTATAACAATATAAAACACTGAGGAATTTAATTACTAACCGCATTGGCTCTCAAGATTTCAAATAAATAAAAAATAATTATATGATGTCGGTGCTCCATAAACATTTAGCACACCGGTGATTTGTATAAACAAACGCACCAGTGTGTTATATTAATAGACACAACGATGTTTTGAAAATCTTAAAAAAAAACGCGACTTTGTTTTTTTACAATTAAAAAATGAGCTGGAATTTATTTTTCGAAAATCTAATTTCATAAAGTCCTTTAAATAGTAAGAAGCTATTCACTATTTCATATTTTGCCAAAATTTACAGGGAGAGATTTGCAAGAGAGAAATACCGAGGAGCACTATGGAGCAACATAATATTTTGAAACAACAAAATTATTTAGAAGATTAGAATTTGAAGGGTATGGTGATTCACTCAAAACCCTTTTCATAAAGTCCTTGAAATAGTATTAAACTATTCACCATTTCATTATTTTGACAAAATTTACAGGGGAGATATTTGCAAAGGAGATGTACCCAGGAGCACTGTGGAGCAACAAAATACTTTGGAACAACATAATTATTCAAAAGATCAGAATTTGAAGGTTATGGTGATTCACTCAAAACCCTTTTGGAGCAACAAAATTATTCAAAAGATCAGAATTTGAAAGGTTTTGTGATTCATTCAAAACCCCACATAGTAAAAATTTTAAATTTTACTGTTGATTTTAATAAAAAAATTTTTTACAATTTGTATCCTTATTTAGATTTAATTAAAATTCAACAACAAAAAAAAATCCTACTTACCTTAAACCTTTGCTTCTTCTTGCTTATGTAACTACAAAATTTCACCTTAGGGTTTAACTCCCTCTATCATTTCACAATTAGGGATTTTCATTTTATGCATTTTAGATTTAATGAGTTTCTGTTTATATATATAAGTCGTTTGACATGTGATGCAAGGGGACCACTTATTGCATCAGATCCAAACCCTGTCGACCCTATCACGTTTTTTTTTTTAAAGAGCTTCTGGTTATCGGTGCACCGATTTGACTATAACGCACCAATGCGCTTACTGATAAAGTGCACCAGAAATGTTATAACATAATTAAAAAAAAAAAACCGTTCATAGATGTGTAATTTTTTTTTCGGTTATTTTTTTGTTGTCGATGTTTCTAAAAAGAGAAAATGAACACCGGTGTGTTTAATGCTAAAAAACACCGGTGTTGTAATAAAATGCGCATCGATGCTGTAATAAAATGAACCAACACCAATCGTAATACTATTTTAACAACAACAATTATAATAATAAAAACCACCCTTTCGATGTGTTTAATTAAAATAATGCATCGGTGCTTCTGTATCAGATTTCCGCATCGGTGCATTCTAAATTTCATGCACCAGTCTGGTTTGTCTTATAATGCATCGGTGCATGGTATGATAGATTCGACTGGTGCATTGTTATTATTAAAGCACTAGTGCGTTATTATTTAGAAGAGCATTGGTGCCCCAATATCTTTTTGATTGCCCCGGTGCTTTTGGTGAAATGTAAGCACCGATGCCTTAAGTTTGAAAACGCACTGATGCATATACACCATGAAGCACATTGTCTAGAAAAACATTCACTAAAACCTCCATTTGCCCATATTGTTTTAGTTGTAATGAAGTTCTGTTATAATCTCCACAAAAAATCCGCTACCAAAAACAAATGTTTTAGCGGAGGTTTTTTTGACAATTTTTGCCAATTTTGTAACACTAAAAACCTCTGATATAACCTCTGCTACAAGGTATTTTCCTTGTAGTGTTAATATATGAGAATAATTAATTTAGGAGGTTTCAAGGTTTTTACAACTAGAAAGGGATCCATGGCAACAAGAAAACATTGGCTCTCAAGATCAAGAATTGGCAAGGTCCAAACTTTGCACTCCAGGTTTTGTTTCACTCTGTATCGGCATGAAGAACTATCACAACTATTTAAAATATGTTATATTAACAATGATTTAACAACTACCAAGGTACTTTAAAATATGTTCTATTAACAAATGCACCAATGCCAATAATTACTCTAACTTAGTAGTGGTTCATTGTTTCGTACATCGTTCACAAACACATCTACTTTTGAGTAGCAAAACTATGTCTTTTCTACTCATCAATAGCATTTCTAAAAGAACAAATGCAAGAGTAGCGAGACTATATCTTTTCTTTTCATCAATGGTAGGGACTTGTTACTTCGCGACTCTGCTTGTTTTTAACAAGTTAAGGTATATATCTTGCTTCAATCTAGCATAAGTAAGTAGCCGAATAAAATTAAAGAAGATCTTAACCAAGCGAGTTAGTGACTACTATAATTCAAGCCCTTCAACAAAGAGCTTTAAGCCACGGAAACCAATCTTTGACACCATCTAAAAGTACATGTAATCTAAAATTCCAAGGGGCTTAACTTTAAGGCAAGATCCATTGACTTAATATTGGAGATTGATTGACAAACTCATTTTGGAAGAAGTAACTAAGAAAATATTTACCATCAAATTTCTTAATAAAGGACTTAATTGATTGACAACTGGCTTTTTTAAAACTCATTTCGGAAGAAGTACCTAAGAAAATATTTACCATCAAATTCCTTAATAAAGGACTTACCTAATAGATGGATATTGAAAAAGAGTTTGATGTTTATTAGTCCCTGCCATTTGCCCTTTGGGCGGCATGTGCTATAGTAATCGATTGACCGCTTTTTCATTAGTCTTGCACATAAAGTAATGAGCTTTCATTGTTTTAACCTAAGGTTTTGAAAAATTTATACAATTTTATTTCTCGCATTTCATTCTTTAGCTTAAGTTTGAATTTTGAGGTCTTATTTGGCTTCATACCAAGGTAAGAGACCATTTTTTGTGAAATAAACTTAGAAAATTGTTGATATATTTACGCTCGATTATGATGAAGTTTATTAATGCTACACTTGTGGTTAGCATTAATTTCAAAAATTTAATGTTTGGATATGCATGGTCCATAACATAACCCATATTTATTACATAACCCAACTGCGGTGTCTCATAGTGGCAGTTGGTGCGCTGCCACCACCCTCCACTTCCACTTGTATCTTGCATGTCCCCGAGGCTATTTTTCCAAAATAATTTCAAGAGATGAGCTTATTTCAAAATATTCTCCTTTGAAAATGATTTCTTTGTAGCCTATACCCACAAGAGAAACACAAAGGACAACAAGGTTAACAATAACACAATAGAATATATACACCTGAACAAAGGCAACAAACATCAAATCAATATTTATAGTAAGGTCTACACCTTTTGTTTGACGTTTCTTTAACACGCTTATTGTATTAGCTAACATTGAAGCAACACAATATAATAATTGAACCAATGAATAATGGAAAGAAAAATGTGAGTACCTTATTCGAATGACTAATTTGAACGATAGAATTGAGATCCTCATCCAAGAGATACTGAAGAAAGGCATTGAATGGAAGATGATGGCGGTAAAATATGCCAAGTTGCTTTTTCTCTCAGAATGTCTGCACTAAAAGTTGTGTTTCCTACATACTATTCCTTAGGGATTGATTTGGGGCAATGCCTTAACTTTCCTCCACTAAAACTCCTCCATTCGACCAACTCTCAAACCAACTCTTGAACCAACCATCTATAAAGATCGGGTTGCTCCTGGGTCCATGCCTTCATGAAAAGATCGCCTGAGAAGAGAAGAACTGGATCAATGGTAAAAAAGAATGGTCAAAATGTGATCTTCGTTGCTTACCCATTTCAATATTTCTTTCCATCAGGGTTACATGTTTGAGCGTAAGCGAGTCATGTCAGAAATACTACCACCTTTGTCGTAAAGAAATACCATGCTCCTAATAATAATAAGCCAATATGTAAGGTAGCTAGAGAGGTAGTGGGGGGGGCCTAGAGGGCCCATAGTAATAATAGTGGAGGTCATTCAATGTAAGGTGGACTAGTCCACTATATTATTAAAT
>CBVK0100589173.1:0-18828 GCA_900067695.1 Picea abies | reverse complement strand
GAGAAGTATTGTCTTTGGAGCGATAGCTCAATAGGAGGATGCCCCCTCGAAGAGGCAAGTGAACAGGAGAGGATCCCTTCCATAATAGGATCCATTGTATGGTGTTTCCCTACCTCAAGGGTTTGGTAATAATAAAATGTGGTTTCTTCTATATTGCTTTGTGGATCTATTGTGTATTCAGTATTTGTGGTGATTATATCTTCAGATCAGTATTAGGTTCTTAACACAATACCACACGCTCCAAATAAGAAGAAACCTTGCACATACCCATTTATAATTTATAATGTCTTCTCATACTACCACCTTTGTCGTCTTATCTAAAATAGAGCGATGAACGACAAATTGTAGTGTAATGTGGAACTTTGGGAAAGTTATTATTAGATATTGAAAAGGAAAATGGTGTCTTCCTTCAATGGAAGATGAATTTGGATTAGGTTAAGCTACTTTTCTTTCCATCTCCCATTTATTAGAGAGGCCGATCTCTCGACACATTACCCTAACAATGCCACCAAAACCAAGCCACTATTTGGGCTAGCCACTTCACTCTCATTGGTATTTGCACTAGCCAAGTTGCCCCTAACCTTCACCTAGGTGCTTTTATGGGTGAGGAATACAACTTCACTGATTGAATGTGTCTTAATCAGCCCAATTTGTAAATATATTTCATGTCTTAGGGTTTCGGGTGGGACGAGGATGCAAAATGTGACGAGTAGATAGAAAATTGATGGCTAGAGTGCTCCTAATGTCACCTAATGTTGACACCTGTATTGAAGGGTATTCTTAGGTTTATTTCGGTACCTGAGCCTGATCTCCAGTTAGGGGGCATGAAAAATAAAGGGGAAGTTGACCTAACTCACATGTTCAAGTTCGGTGTTACTGATCTAATAAAATACCTGCGTGGTTCGTTTTTGCATGACAAACACCAATCTAGAACCAAACAAGGGACCCATTTAACTACTCTTCATTGCTCCCCTCAGAGGTTTTATGTTACAACATATATTTTTATAAAAACCCTTATAGATATTGAACTAAACATACACAAAACCATTATATAACTCATTATATATTTTTAGATGATTAGATTTTTTTTTTCATTTCAGTATAAATCTTTATTTTAATTTACTTTATCTGATTTTTTTTTTTTATTTAATAAAAACTTAGACACCTACAACTATTTATTTAAGTATGAATATTTCTTTATTTAATAAAACCTTTCATGTACATATACCTTTCACATATTATATATACATCATAACTGTTTTTAATAAAATTATATCTAGTGATGAAAGCCTTATATAGTTTGATATATTTGGAGATCATAAACAAAGGTCGTAAGAGGGTGATCGTTCTTCATGATATTTTACTCTTTGGAAAAACTCTCTGCAATCTAAACCACACATTGATACTCATTATAGACACATATATAAAGTATTATTCACATGAGATTCCACTTATGCTCAACCATGCCCATAATTAGAAATTGTTAACAAGAAGACCTGTAAAATACTTTTACACGTAGACATCTGGTTGTATTGTGAATTTGTTCCCTATCATCTGTTCCACCATATTGTAATAATTAATTAAAATTACAAGTACTTTGTAAGCACAATCCCCTGTGAAAAGGTAATCGTATTTCTCTAATCACTAGATTTTACGTCGGGCTTCATGCCATCATTTCAAGTTCTATGATGCATTGATTTACAACCTCTTGGCGATGAAGTTCTTGCCTCGAAACAAATTTGCACTATCTATTGTGGAAGGGACTTTATACCCTTTGCAACTTCCCTTGTTATATAATGATTTTTAATTCTAAGACCTTCGATTGTCCATGCAAACTTCTCTGACCATAGTCTTTGTATAAATTTTCATAAGCCTAAACAAGGTTAGGCAAGTAGTCACTATGTACCAATGGTCACCAACTTTGTACAAGTAGTCACTAACTTCAAACAAATTGAATTTTATATTTCTAGATATGGTTGAGGAAAAAACCACTTAGATTAAATAACTTTTGTGTGAATTTTATAAGATAAATTGAGATTTAAACAACCCATGTTTTAATTTACAAGATTTTTTATAAAGTAACCATCGAAGGATATAATTAATAAAGCATTCTCTATCTCAATTGCCAATGCTAATCTCCCCGAACTTATCACTAATTGGTCAAGTCCCATTTACTTCTTAAAGTTTTCCTATAAATCTTTCTAAGAAAGGGTGAAATACATTTTCCCAAATATGATTCCCTTCAATACATTGCATTCATGATGCAGGAGCATCACTCCATTTGAACACGCACTAACACGTGTGGTGCACATTCAAGGAAGGAGAGGTGTCGTTCTCTCATTTTGCCTCGAGAATCCAAGACATGATCCAGGCATTAACTGAAGACAAGCTGGAAGAGCCAAATTGTGCTTTCGCACAAGATGGAGATAAAGTCGCAATTAATAGGATGACAATGAATTAGATTTGCGTCTGATTTGGAGCAGGATCACCATCATTGTAATTTGGCCTTTTGATGAGCATTAGGGGTGGTGATTTAAAACCATTAGTTAGCTTGCGAGGGAAACTCATTTGAGCCCCTCTTGTATAAATCTTTGTATTGTAAGCAAAGTAGAGGTTGGATGTTAGACCACAAGAGGCTAGGTGGTGAACTGGTAGACAGTTTCAGATAGGTTAGGGAAGAAAACCAGAGAGATGAGACTCAGTTGCAACTCTGACTCCACCATTGTAAATTGACTTTCCACCATTAATAGAAAAGATGACCTTTTTTTCTGTTTTACATTTATGTTCAATGGATGTTGTGTTGTGAATGTATTTTACATGCTTATGAATTGTAGACGGATGCTAGAAATTGTCTGCAGGGATAGAGATATAGTTTTCTATCCGAGAGTGTGTTAAGTTAAGTTTGGAACTCTAAGCTAAGTGTAAGGAGTGTGTGACGGAACTGGAAAACTATGTAAGACAATGCAAGGAGTGCGTATCTGAACTCAGTGGAGTCAAAAGAGAAGTTGCTAGGAGGGCACACTAGATTTCCTTACAGACTCAGGGAGAAATTTCAAGGCGGTTAAGTCCCCTGAAAATAAAGACTAGGTGGAGAGAAGCACGGTCCAGAGTTACTGAATACTCTAGAATACTTTGCCAGGAGGGCATTGCACTTGCGTTGGCATACCCAGGAACTACACGGTCGAAGGTGTAAAAGAATCCCATAATTGTTGAACATTCTAGTGAAGGAAGGCTTTGCAAGGAGTGCATTGACAAATGAAAGGAAATATCTTAAATATTTCTAGGAGGCCGAGAGGGAAGCCGTCGAAGAAATGAGCCAAGTGCAAGGAGTGCACCTAAGGTGTTGAGAGCTTACCTTATAAGCTCAGGAAGCAGAGCAGTAAACTGCCAGGAGGGCACGAGGATCTCACAGAGGAACTTAGAACCTTGGAGGTTTTAAAGCTAAGCAAAATCACAGGAGAGTTGCACAGATTTCTGCAAGGGGTGCAGAAAGCCTTCGAGAACAACCTAAGTCTCGAAAGGAGAAAATACACTAAGTGTGCAAAAGAGTTGAGGACCAGCCAAATTCCCGAAGACGGAGAAGTCACCCATTTTCGAGGAGGATACAGGTGGCAGAAGGTTGAGAAGTTCGAGAGAAGGAGCTTCGTAAGGTTTGTGGGAGCAAACAAGGATCTTCACAAAGTCGCGAAGGGCATTTTCAATCCAGGCCATTGGATATGGAATGATGCATGGCAAAGAATCATCTCATCTGATCCAGATGAATATCAGTGGCCACCCACCTTTTCCAACTAGATTAAAACAACTTTCTGAAAATTTTGGCAATTTACTATTTTTAGCAGTTTTAACTTCTAGGGCCATTTTGAGGGCCTAAATGAAGGTTTTTCGGGATCAATCTTCTCAATGATATCTGAAGGCATAAATGATCCCCCAAAATGAATCTCCTCGACGATACCTTTCCAACGGGCTATCACATTCCTAAAATGGAGATCGTATGCAAAAGTTACGACCCCGGGAAGTTGATGCACTAATTTACCCAAACGAGGCCCACATGACTTTTGGAGCTTCATCTCCTAGGGTTAGGTTTTTGGATGTCTAGGGTTTTTGGCATTCTTGTTTATTGTAAAAATTCCTTCAAAGCATCATTGTAATCTTCTTCTTGTGAATGAGCCCAGCCGTCACATTTCTTCTCATAGATAAGCCGCCATCATTCCAGCAAGCTTGTTTCCGCTACATTTTATAGTTTTAGCTTATTTTGTTATTGAATAGAAAATCAATTTCACTGTATCTATGTTATTTTGTGTTAAGCACCTGTTAATAATCTGTATTCATTTCATTCTACTCATAAAATCTATATCAACATCGTTGGTTTGTAAGTCGAAAGGAGTAGAGTCAAGGGGAGACAGGACTCACGAAGTATGAACTCATGATTCGATCATAGCTGTTGATTGCGGGGAGAATGAGGACCGTAGATCTGGTCCCAAAGTATTTGCCGATTCAGAAATCAAGAAAATGGAGAAAGCAACTTGTGAAAGTCCCAAAGCACAGGGTCGCGAAGGGAATTGACTCGTGGTTGCAGTCCATGATCAAATCAATGAGGAGGTCTAGCTCGAGAGCTAGTGTGGTCGATGCAAGAGTTGAAAGCGCTAAGGAGAGGGTCCACAGGCACTACATAGTGGGTGCCAAGGAATAGAAAAGGGGCCTGTGTCAAGTCAAATCAGTTATGCCCGGAACCCGACAAGTCATTCGACTCGACGACTTGATCGATCCTAGATCAGGAGGTCATGCCAGCTCGAAGGAGGAGAGGGGGTTTATCACCAGTAGTGGTATCAGAGCTAGAATTCGCCTATAGACAACAAGTGAAGGGAGACAAAGGATATAGTCTGATACCAGGAGTGGTATCAGAGAACAGTTATCAGAGCTCGTTTTCTCTTAGGCAGAGAGAAGGGGAAACAAAGGAGATAGAGATTGATTTCTCTCAGGCAGAGGGAAAGAAGTAAAGGAGCTGGTGCAAAATTGACTTCTGTAAGCTAGGGAAACATGGTGCGATGCTCTGTTGGAATTGTTTCAAGGTGTGCGACAAATGGTGAGCAGCTGGGTGAGCTGTAGATAGAATGAGATGGCCATTGACAGTCGTAAGCATGAGCGAGGAGAAGTCCACTCATAGAAGAGCAAGGCGGAGATGGACATGGAGCTCAGTGAAATTTGAGTACAAATAGAGGCGTTAGCATTCAAGATGCAACATAAGTCAAAGGTACATTGGAGGTATGAATGGCCTTTGAAGAGGACAACCAGATGGCCTGTTCAGAAGTTGTTGGCCAAAAGGAAGCAATAGATGCTACAAAGGTGGCTGAGACGTGATGAAAACCTTGGTGATGAGGGAAAGAGATCTGGAAAGAATCTCATAGATTTTCAGGTGGGCAATGAGAAGGGGTTAGTGGATCTCATAAAATTCCAGGTGGGCAGGAGAGACATCCCATATTGCCAGGTGGGCAAGGGAGAAGAGGTGAACTCAGCTGAGAGTTCATTGACAGATGAGGAGGCAAAAGAGAAACCTCACTCAGATGGAGATTCATGTAGAACTGTCAACCACGTGAATGAAGATGATGAGAAGTTACAAACTTTTGTCACATAGAAGAAGGATCAGAGGGACGCTCTGATCATTGGGGGAGTCAAGATATTCCTACCAAGAGGCCGAGGAGAGGCTAGTGCGGATACTATAGAAGCAACAAGGAGACATCAAGTAGAGATTGTCATAAAGGAAACAAAACAGATATTGATGTTTGTCCCAACAGAAGGAGAATGCCCAATTGAGTTATTCACTCGGTGGGAATTGGAGTTAAGGGCACTAGAGGATTGGTTGGACAATCCAGAAACAGAAGGTGGCTTCTAGGAGATATCCATGCCAAGAGAGATACACCAGCATGATTTACAGCTGGGGAAAGATGGAACATGACCAACCAAAGAACTGACAAGAATCAATCTGTCAGGGGAAGCAACTAAACGCCAGTTCAATATAGAGACTGCAGAAGTGGAGGATACAACAGAGTGGCAAGCTAAGGCCACAAAGGAAGAAGATGTATTGGGGAATTAGTGTGATTCACCCATTGACCAGAAACAAGTGTAGCAAGACAGTCTGCAACAGAGGAACCAACCGATGGAGCAACTGGATGAAGTGATTGAGGAGATAAGGAAACTGATGTCGGAGTTGGCAGATGAATCGGTCAGTAAGAGGACGCTGGCCGAAAGGAAACTTGCATGAACAACAGGGATGATGCAGAAGCAAAAGCAACAGAGAAAAGGAGCCGAGAGACAACTCCAAGAGAAAGTTTGGGATCCAGGTGGATTTCAGCCACGTCAGAGAGATCATGAGCAGGAGCTCATGATTTTTGCAGCTGTGGAGTATGATGTAGGAGCATCGCTCCATCTCAGCATGCGCCCGCTAATTAACATGCATGGTACACATTCAAGGAAGGAGAGGCGTCGTTATCTCATTTTGCCTCAAGAATCCAAGACATGATCTAAACATTAACTGAAGACAAGCTAGAAGAGCCAAATCGTGATTTTGCGCAAGCTGGAGATAAGGTCACCATTAATAGGCTGACAACAAATTAGATTTGCGTCCGATTTGGAGCAGGATCACCATCATTGTAATTTGGCCTTTCGATGAGAATTAGGGGTGGTGATTTGACACCATTAGTTAGCTTGCAAGGGAAGCTCATTTGAGCCCCTATTGTATAAATATTTGTATTGTAAGCAAAGTAGAGGTTGGGTGTTAGACTGCAAGAGGTTAGGTGGTGAACTGGTAGACAATTTCAGATAGGTTAGAGGAGAAAAAAAGAGAGCCGAGACTTAGTTGCAGCTTGGACTCCACCATTGTAAATTGATGTTCCACCATTAATAGAAAAGATGACAATTTTTCCTGTTTTACATTTCTGTTCAATGGATGTTGTGTTGTGAATGTCTTTTACATGTTTATGAATTGTAGATGGATGTTAGAAATTGTGTGCAGGGATAGAGATACAATTTTCTATCTGAGAGTGTGTTAAGTTAAGTCTGGAACTCTAGGCTAAGTGAAAGGAGTGCGCGAAAGAGATGGAAAACTATGTAAGCCAACACAAGGAGTGCGTATCTGAACTCAGTGGAGTCATAAGAGATGTTGCTAGGAGGGCACACCAGATTTCCTTACAGACTCAGGGAGAAATTTCAAGGCGGTTAAGTCCCTTGAAAATAAAGACTAGTTGGAGATAAGCACGGCCCAGAGTTACTTAATACTATGGAATACTCTGCCATGAGGGCATAGCGCTTGCATGAGCATACCCAGAAACTACACGGTCGAAGGTGTAGAAGAATCCCAAAATTGTTGAAAATTTTGGTGAAGGAAGGCTTTGCAAGGAGTACATCGACAAAGGAAAGGAAATATCTTAAATCTTTCTAGGAGGCTGAGAGGGAAGTCTTCGAAGAAATGAGCCAAGTGCAAGGAGTGCACCGAAGGTCTTGAGATCTCACCTTATAAGCTTAGGAAGCAGAGCGGTAAACTGTCAGGAGGGCACGAGGAGCTCGCAAAGGAACTTGGAACCTTGGAGGTTTTCAAGCCGAGCAAAATCGCAGGAGAGTTGCACAGATTTCTACAAGGAGTGCAGGAAGCCTTCGAGAACAAGCTAAGGCTCGAAAGGAGAAAATACACTAAGTGTGCAAAGGAGTCGAGGACCAACCGAAGTCCCAAAGATAGAGAAGGAATCCATTGTTGAGGAGGATACATGTGGCAGAAGGCTGAGAAGTTTGGGATAAGGAGCTTCGTAAGGTTTGCGGGAGCGAACAAGGATCTTCACGAAGTCATGAAGGGTGATTTCAATCCATGCCATTGGATCTGGAAGGATGCGTGGCAAAGGATCAATGCATCGCTGGTTTGTATGTCAGAAGGAGTAGAGTCGAGGGGAGACAAGACTCGCAAAGTCCGAACTCACGATTCTATCATAACCATTGATCGCGGGGAGAACGGGGACCGTAGATCTGGTCCCGAAGTATTTGTCGATTCATAAATCGGGAAAATGGAGAAAGCAACTCGCGAATGTTCCAAATCATGGGGTCGCGAAGGGAATTGACTCATGATCGCATTCCGCGGTCATGTCAACGAGGAGGTCTAGCCTGAGAGGTAGTGTGGTTGGCGCAAGAGCTAAAAGTGCTAAGGAGAGGGTCTGCAGGCACTACATAGTGGGTGTCGAGGAATAGCAAAGGGGCCTGTGTCAAATCAAAACAGTTCCACCTAGAACCCGATGAGTCATTCGACTCGATGACTTGATCGATCCTAGACCGGGAGGTCGTGCTAGCCCGAAGGAGGAGAGGGGGGTTGTCACCAATTCATCATAGAGGAATTCATATTAAATAAATATATCAGGATAGGGAAAGGTAGGGAATGGCCAAATGATTCAAGGTTGACACTTTGTTTATAAATATCATTTTAAAAAACACATAGTTAGTCTAAGTATTATAGATACAGCTAAAGATAGCAATTGATGTGTTAAGAGAGAAGTTGTTATTGTGAGACTTTCCTTCATCATAGTCGTTGTTTAATTTGAAATAGAGTTGATGTAATCAATAGTTTATACATTTGATTAAATTCTTTTAAATGTGTTAATATAACAAGAAGACCTGTAAAATATTTTTACACGTAGACGTTTGGTTGTACTGGAATTTTTTTCCTATCATCGGTTCCACCATATTGTAATGATTAATTAAAATTACAAGTCCTTTGTAACCATAATCCCCTATGAAAAGGTAATCGTATTTCTCTAATCACTAGATTTTACATCGGGCATCTTAGGCTTCATGTCCTCATTTCAAGTTCTATGATACATTGCTTTACAACCTCTTAGAGATGAAGTTCTTGACTGGAAACATATTTCCATTGTCAATTGTGGAAGGGACTTGATGCCCTTTGCAACTTCCCTTGTTATATAATGATTTTTAATTCTAAGACTTTCGATTGTCCATGCAAACCTCTCTGACCATAGTCTTTGTATAAATTTTCATAAGCCTAAACAAGGTTAGGCAAATAGTCACTATGTACCTATGTACCAATGGTCACCAACTTTGTACTAGTAGTCACTAACTTTATAAAAATTGACTTTTATATTGCTAGATATGGTTGAGGAAAAAACCACTTGGATTAAATAACTTTTGTGTGAATTTTATAAGATAAATTGAGATTTAATCAACCCATGCTAAATTCAATTTACAAGATTTTTTATAAAGTAACCATCAAAGGATATCATTAAGAAAAACATTCTCTATCTCAAGTGCCAATGCTAATCTCCCCGAACTTATTACTAATTGGTCAAAACCCATCAATTTCTTAAAGTTTTCCTATAAATCTTTGCTAAAGAAAGGGTGAAATACATTTTCCCAAAGATGATTCCCTTCGATACATTGCATTCATCATAGAGGAATTCATCTTACATAAAGATATTAGGATAGGGAAAGGTATGGAATGGCCAAATGCTTCAAGGTTGACACTTTGTTTATAAATATCTTACATAGTTAGTCTAAGTATTATATATACAACTAAAGATAGTAATTGATGTGTTAAAGAGAGAAGTTGTCATTGTGAGATTTTCCTTCATTATGGTCGTTGTTTAATTTGAAATAGAGTTGATGTAATTAATAGTTTATATATTTGATTAAATTGTTTTAAATATGTTAATATAAATAATTAATTAAAACTTTAAAAATAAACATATAATATCATAAAAAATTACAATATGTTTCATGCACATCAAATATGAATTTGGACTATAATTCTCAAACAGATAATAGAGATAAGTTACATAATAAATCCTCATATATATAGCTCTAAGGGTTAGCTCACTTAATTGAACCATATGCCCAAATCATGTTGCGTACAAGGAGACTATAGGTCACAAGTTCAAATCCGGTCGAGTCTCTTAAGATTACTAAATGTTATTGTGGTTGGCGGTTCAACCACCCTCTATCTAGATGTTTTGGCTAAGAACCTAGACATGAATTTGAGACCATAATTACTTCAAAAATAACACGAATAGTCTTAAAGGGAAATCTATCTAATCCACAACAAACAAGATGACACAATATTTTCACTCAAAGGTCCTTAATATACAATCATGAAATTATAATTTGAAAACTTCATAATAATTGTGACCACTAAGATTATATATATAAATGAAATCATTATAGAATGGATTGAAGAGGAATAGGATGGATTCCTTATGCTCTATACTTTGTCATTTCCAACATCCCAACTTGGCATGAGAGTGATTCTTTTGATAGGTCATTTCCATGCATGTTATGAAGTATGATTGAATCCACCTACCAGAGACAAGATTTAATCATAGACTAGGTAGAGAACAATGTTCTGCATCTTGATTTCACCTATAATATAGTCAATCACCAATTTAGAGTCCCAAACACCTACAAATCTTCAATCCCTTTCTCCAAAGTGATTTGAAAAAGGGTTGCCAAAGATCATATCTTAGCTCATTTATTTATTCCTCTACCTAAACTTGCCATAAAATTGAAGATCATATGATTCTATCAAAGATGTAGAGGACCACTAGGCTCCACAAATCCAAGAATTACCTTGACATGTTCCACCAAAAAATCACTAGGCTCTCGATTTGTCAACATAGTTTGTTGTTAGGAAATTTGAAATATAAGCTCCTAACAAGTCTATCTATGAGTTGGGAAGGTCAATTAAACAATTGGACATTAGAAGGAACTCAATTATGGTAAAAAATGATTCCATCTCCAATTGAAAACTAAACACTAATGTCGACACAAGCAAATCAATTGCGCATTCAAGTATAAAGAGGTAATATAAATGTGAAACCAACTTAGCCAAAGCCTTCAAAATTGGAATATGCATTGAACTAGGTTGCCCATGATTGGGAAACACATGTTTCACTAAAAATGATTTTGGGCTCAAAAAGTGCCAAGAGGGTGCAAGAGTTGTTAGGGGAATGGGACCTTTCCCTACTTGAATGAGTCCTGCATTAGTAGCTAGTAATGTCCTATAGTCATGTTAATTGTAGTTCCAAGAGAATGAATGAAAAAATAATTATGAAGGGTTTTTAGGTCATGCTATTTCTATTCATATTATTGTGGAGATGAAGGTGAACTAACATATCCTCGGGGAAGACATTTGTTCGGTAGGTGGTTCTATTAACACTAGAAACAAAAAATCTCTTGAGGCTTACAAATTGATCACTACACGACCTGCTATTGTAAGGTTTGAAATTTGTTGCTCTTACCCTAAGGTCTTGATATTAGTTGGTGTGAATGACTTAAGGGAATTATTGAAACACTATGATAGTTTTGCGAGGGCTTCTAAATAGGGAGTTGCATTCATGCCTTAGATTATGACGTAAACAACTAGAGGAAAACAATAAAGGAGACACTACGTGCACTAAAACTCTTGAAATCTTCTTCACTTGTGATAAAGGCTTCGTAGTGATGATGATTGAAATCATTCAAGGATTTTCTTGGCTTCAAAGGAATATTTATCAACGCAAGAACGATTATAGAAGGTTAAAATGTTTTTCTCCAATCCTTCATAAACTTACGTTTAACATCCAAGAAAACTATTGGGCAAGGATTATGCTTCTCCCACCATTGTTGGGCCTTTTTTGCATAAGGTGTTGGCAAAATATGTGATTTGATCGCATCAGTTTGTTGTGCTAAGGGAGATATGTTGAGACTTATGGAAGATGAGTGCTAGTGATAACCGACACAAGGTGTCCCATGCTAGTTATGAATGAGAATTGTCAATGATAATTGGCACAAGTTGGGCCATGCTAGTTATGAATCTATGTGCAGGAATAGGTTGATATAGATTTCATGAAGACTTGCACCATAATCTTGTTGATATTATGGTAGCTGCGGGAGGTATTTACCTCCATGTGTAAACCTGATGAGAATAGAATACTCCGGAAAGCAAGAAGAAACCCTAATGAGTTGGCTAATAACCCTAGAAGACTTGTCGGCTCAAAAGGATAATTTATATTAGGTTATTAGCCTCCATGAGAAGAAGTCGGCCAGGAATAATAATAATATACTGAACAGATAGGTACCCAGAAGGATAAGTCGGCCCCAATAAGTCTGCCAGAACCACTATAAATACAGGGCGCCAGTCTCTCATTTGACACATCTCAGTAGTTGCAGAGAGCCAGTTCTGTGCAGTGTAGTTGCAGTCTTGTGCGCAGGTTTGGAGGAGAGCTGCTACTGCAGCTACTGCAGTTAGCAGTTAGGTTTTGGCTTGGACTATCTCTTGGCTAGGGTTTGGACTATCTGATCATCTCTTTGTGATGTGCTATCCTTGGGGAAAGGTGCACTACCCTTTGATTGGCTATCTAGCCTAGGGTTTGCTTCCGAAGTGATTCTCTATCAAGGTTAAGGTGATCAGAGGGTGGATTCGGCCTATGGTTGGGTGACAAGGGTATTGTCAATGGTAAAATGATCACACAATCTTTCATATTCTAATAGGTTATGGGCCCACTCCTCCTTCATTAAGTCTAAATGTTGGAAGGAAGCATAGCTGCTAAGATATTGAGCTCGTTGAGGAACTGCCACTAGGGTTACTAGCAGGAGTAACTTCCAAGACACTGCAGCTCGAGTTACTAGCAAGTGTAGTTGCAAAAACCGTAATCCTCTTGTTGAGGCACCTTAAGGGAAGGGATTGACCTAATCTCTGGATAGATCAATGCACCCTAGCCCAACACATCTCATGGTACTCTCAGAAAGCCAAGACGTGAAGTTTGAAATTCTGGTCAAATCGAGGGTTGGCCAAGTCAAGCAACCATGACTTAGTCTATGAAGTCAGAGAACAAGTTAGATGGAGCCTCTAAATTCAGAGCATGGAAGACAAGGATTGACCTCATCCTTGCCAAGAATAAAGTGCTAGATATCGTGAAGCTAGAGTTTGAAGAAGGAAAAGAGAAGGAACCACAGAACATTGCAGCTATGGAGAAGTTCAAAGATAGTGATATCAATGCTATGAGTATCATAGTGGAATCTATAAAAGACCACCTGATACCCTACATATCCCATCTTGACTCATCAAAGAAGATGTATGATGCCCTAACAAATCTCTTCTCACTCAGAAACATTGGACAAGTAATGAGTCTGAAGAATGAGCTCCGTGACATGAAGATGAATGATGACGACATCATAACATCATACTTTGTGAGAATCTCTCAGTTAAGATATCAACTACAAGCTATTGAAGAGATCATCTCAGAGAAGGAGTTGGTAAACATAGTACTCAATGGTCTTCCTAAGACGTGGGATGCATTTTCCGCAAGCATGAACACAAGAAAGGAGTATTCGACATTTGAAGAACTTTGGACTTGCTGTGCTCAAGAAGAATCAAGGATCAATGCAAAAGAGAAACCCAAAAATAAGTATGATGATCAAGCCTTCACAGCAAGATTCAAGAACTTCAGGAACAAAAGGAAGTTTGGCTCAAGGAGGAATCCAAATCAAGAGAAAGACATTTCAGAAGTATAATGCTTCAACTGTCGAAAGTATGGTCACTACAATATTCATTGTCCCGAGCTAAAGAAAAGGAAGGAGAAACATGAAGCATCAATTGCCGAAGAAAAGGAACCTACAAAGAAGACTAAGTAGAATGGAAGAGACTTCTTCTTCTAAAGGTAACAAAACTCTTCTTACTTCTTGTACATATCTTGTTTGCATCATCTTTGTACATATCTTGTACATCTATCTCTTGGAAGATAATGTGTTCCAAGAAGAACTATACTTATGGAAGAACAACAAGATAAGAATGGATATCATTAGATAATACACATGAAAGGATGAAATGCAAATCATGTGGAAGCTATTGCAAGATAAGTCGAATCAATCATGAAGAGACTTAGAAGAAGCAAAGACAGAAAGAAGTCAGCAATCAAGAGCTAATTGGAAAAAGGCTTATGACGTTTTGTAGAAGACAACAAGACGGAAGCGTGGACTCTGTTAGACAAAGAGAGCCAATTATATATTGCAGAAGACAATAAGGATGCATATGGAAGCGTGGACTCTGTTTGATGGAGGGAGTCGATTATATGCACTCATACATGAAGCAAGGATTAGGAGGGAGATAATCCTATGATCCATTAAAAATGATGAAGTAGGTAGCAACCATCAAAGACAGTACATGTTCAGTTCAATCGCAGAAGAAGACCTCTTTGAAGAAAAGCCTTAAAGTATCCCTAGTTGTCCATCCAGATCCATGATCTTGTGATGAAAGAAAGAAACATAATCTTTAGGGCATGGAATCTACTCCATGGACCCAAGAGCTAAACACAAGAAAGAACATGAAGATTCAAAGAAAGAAAGAGAAGCCAGAACAATCAATCATTGTATCAAGAATCACAAGATTGTCAGCCTGATATAAATTCAATAAAAGCAATCAAGCAGAGGAACTGAGAGTTGTGATGAAGAACAGTGTATGGAAGACTTATGAATAAAAGCATTGCGAGATCTAGAACTAAAGGTTCTCCCAGATGGAGGGAGAAGACTATGATGATTATTTGTTCCAGTAAACCAGACTTATCTCGACATGAGTCATTATATCATCCACAATGTCCATAAGTTGGAGTTCTACATCAGATGAATGCAAAGAATACTTTCCAGAGAAATTGAATAAAGAGCATATGAAGAAGCAATCTCAAGACTTTGAGGCATACCAGAAAGAGACCCTTGTATGCATATAGAAGAAGATATCTTGGTGAAGAATCTCCAGTGCACAACAGAAGCGTGGTTAAGATTTCCTATAATATCAAGATGATTACTCAGTAGATTAGATCTCATGATAACAGAAGAAGCGCCACATGGATATGTTCCAGTTTTCCAACAATGATATACTCTATTGTTCAGAGCTACATGAAGCCTTCACAGAAAATCAATGTTCCAGACTAAAGTACATTTGAAATCAAGTATTACATTATCTGTGATGAAGTCTAGAAAGGAGAAAGTGATTCTCCAATACATACCTCCACAGATGAGCAGATAAGCAGACATTTTGACAAAGCTTCTATCCAAGATGAAAGAGTTTGCGTACTCAAGATGGAGCTCGTGGAGACAACTTCCTTATTGAAAAAGGAAGAGATGACTCCCAGGTTGGGAGGGAGCACTGAAAATATTATTGAGAACATTCATTTTCAAGATTGAAAAAATAGTCCATCTTGGACAGATACTTTCCTGTTCGAAAAGTGAATTGAGATTTCTGACAGACAACGATTTCCCATTGTGGTTAACATGGGAAATGGTCTAGATTGTTGATGTATTGTAGACAGTGACTTCCCATTGTGGTTAACATGGGGAGTGGTCTAGGGAAATCTCTCTTCTTGAGGGTTACTCAAGAAGACTGGCCCGCCTCGCCGGACAACGATTTCTCATTGTGGTTAACATGAGGAATGGTTCGTTTTGGAGGTTGATGCAGGACAATATTTTCCTCTTGTGGTTAACAGAGGAAATGGTCCTGACAGTCATTCCTTAGGGTTTATACATTCTCTCCAGGGTGCACTTTGATTAGTGTAGGAGGAATGGCCCAGGGTGGGGAATGGTCTAGGCTCAACAATCAGGCACATGCATTCCTTAGGGTTTATACATTATCTCCAAGGTGCACTTTGATTAGTGTAGGAGGAATGGCCCAGGGCGAGGAATGGTCCAGGCTCAGAAATCAGAAGCAATCATTCTTCTTCCTTGTTTGAGAAGAATAGGGCAGATATCGCATTGTTGATGTTCTACACTGAGGGTAGATATTCTTTCAGATCTCACAGATGTGAGTGAAAGATTGGCCCAGATGATTTAGGTTATATCATAACATTGTTTTTGTGCAAGTTGCTATCAGATGTTTGTTATGAATACTATATGACAGTAGATGTATACTACTGTGGTGGATATGTTCCACTGTTCGTGACTATACGTTGCTAATCAAGTACTTGTGTGTTACTTGGTGTGGTAGTGTACCACTAGATTGTAGTTATGTACTACTATGGATAGACACAATTGTGTTCTATTTTTGTTCTGATTGCCTTGAAGACTATCAACAGTTTATTGGAGATAATCATCAGCCAGATGAATGATGAACAAAGATTTTCCAGATGGAAAATGGTTCAGAGCATTTACTCTTCTAGATTAGAAGAATGGCCCTTGTATCACTTTGTGGAGTGAGCATCATGTCTGATTACTCAGATAGAGTATGGTTTCGAGAGATGATGTAGCTGATGATGATGATGGTGCTCATGATCTAGTCATGATCTAGTCTATATAACTATGTTGATGCTATCGGGTGAATGGTATGTTTTGTGCTCAAGACCATTACCTGTAATACCTCCCTAGCTAGGAGGGAGTGTTGATATTATGGTAGCTGCAAGAGGTATTTACCTCCACGTGTAAACCCGAGGAGAATAGAATACTCCAGAAAGCAAGAAGAAACCCTAATGAGTTGGCTAATAACCCTAGAAGACTTGTTAGCTCAAGAGGATAATTTATATTAGGTTATTAGCCTCTAAGAGAAGAAGTCAACCATAAATAATAATAATATACTGAACAGACAGGTACCTAGAAGGAGAAGTCGGCCCCAGTAAGTCTGCCAGAACCACTATAAATACAGGGCGATAGTCTCTCATTTGACACATCTCAGCAGTTGCAGAGAGCCAGTTTTGCGCAATGTAGTTGCATTCTTGTGCATAGGTTTGGAGGAGAGCTGTTGGTGCGACTGCTGCAGCTAGCAATTACGTTTTGGCTTGGACTATCTCTTGGCTAGGGTTTGGACTATCTAATAAGCTCTTTGTGATGCGATATCCTTGGGGAAAGGTGCACTACCCTTTGTTTGGCTATCTAGCCTAGGGTTTGCTTCCAGAGTGATTCTCTGTCAAGGTTAAGGTGCTCGGAGGGTGGCTTCGACCTATGGTTGGGTGACAAGGGTATTGTCAATGGTAAAACGAGCACACAATCTTTCATATTCTAACAAATCTAACCAACATCCATCTTTGAATCAATAGTAGAGAAGGGGTCATTAAAGTGTGTACATGATAAAGAAAAACAATTCCTAATGCATAAGTATACTCCTAGTCTTCCAAGGGTTCAATGCCAATGGTAGGACCAAAGGATAACTTCTTAGAAACCATCACTAAATCCTCCTCAATGGGTAAATCTTCAACAAGATTGGAGTAAATTGAGTATAAATCATGAGCTAAAAGATAGTCCACAAGTTGTGTCCCTATGTAATAAGCTTCATCAAGTTCTTTGACGGGTCTAGGAAAATAATTTTTTTTTTCTTATGCCCAATGCTAAAAGTGTTCAATGCACGACTTAGGGATAGTCTAGGGAAAAAGTGTTGTTGGGAGCAATGGGTGATGAATGATGGATTTTATTTTACCATTGCGGGGACTAGTGATACAAAACCACAAACTGTAAAAAGCATGTTTTTTAGTAATGAAACTATTGCTACGAAAAATAATTCTCTTACTTAGACCCCTGCTCCTTTTTTTTATAAAATACCATAGAACAAGCATAATGATGTAGAGGAACCCAATATATATAATACTTCAACATAACAATTATTCAACTAAACTTGTGTCACTGCATAACATAGTAGTGCCTAATGATCAATTATCATTACTCGTTCTTGAATTAATCTATTTAACTAAGTGTGATAAACAATAAATAAGGAACCCAAATAATTGCATCAAATAAATATGGTTCATTTTAAAAGCTAATAAAGGACAATCATCCATTGTAGTGCAAAAACAAAGAAGTAGATGATGGTGCAAAAATATAAAAGTGGATGTAGAGCTCTCTTCTAAATCGCTAAATACAATGATAGTGTCAAGTATAAATAAATGAATTCAATCAAAAACAATACATTACTATCTCCTTAAACTCTACTTATGTTTATAACTGATTTAAGAATAACATGCTATACAATATGGTATAGTTGTACATAAAGTGGGACAACGCATTGAGAACTGGTCATGAGAGGGTTCCAATACAAGGATGCATACATCATTAATCCATTCTCAATTGTTGTGTCCCCAATCATGATGGACGATTGTGATTAATCCTTCTTGGTGGATCCCATTGGCCATTTGAGGAGTCTCATGCATGATCCTCGAGATTGGCCACGAATGGTCGATCTCTACCACCCCCCTCAACGAGAATCTGAAATTGAGGAAGTGAAATCTACTTCAAGGGAAGGATGTGAATATAGATAATGCCTTGTGGAAAAAGAATCTCCCTAAACTCTTAGAGGCTCATCTTTTAGATAAAAACCCTCAATCTTTTGGTTTGAGTGAAATAAAATTCCTAACAAAATACTTTGATAAAGCTTCAACAATAACAAAGTGATAAAATATCTTATTAATGTCCACATAAACCAATTTAAAGTATCCTACTAAAATAAAACAAAGAAATCACACCTTTCTTCGACACACAAGATCTTTACACCAACTAAAACATGAACCTATGCTTGTGTACATAACAACCACCTGTACCAACCACCCATGGTTTGAAAACAACCGTATGCCATACCATTGTATATATTCCCCTCGTCCACACGGCCTTCAACTTATTCAAAATTCCCGTTTCAAATATTAAAAAAAAACGAAAACAGAAATCGGGAGGATTTCACTTAAGCCTAACGGTCAGAAAATTCAAAAGGCAAAGCCATAGCGACCCGTTTATCTCAACTTATATCTGTCTTCTGCTTTTGTCTAAATCTCGTAGAAATCTGCTTCTCAAACCTGCTTTTGTCTAAATCTCGTAGAAATCTGCTTCTCAAACCTGCTTTTG
>CBVK0100589170.1:2122-12522 GCA_900067695.1 Picea abies | reverse complement strand
AAGGTACCCAAATCTCAACAAATATGTGCCTAAATTTGTATTTATGTGGACATAAGCAAAGGTCTTCTCAATCAAATTATCCTACAATATGAGAATGCCAAATAGACATGGCTATTAGATCATGAATATATAGTTTTTTCTTGCGGGATTATATATTCTCAGCATGGGCATGTCACGACTCCTTGTCCAAAAGCAAAGTCTTCTTAAAGTAATTTAGGAAAAATAATATCAAACTTACTTGGTGGAAAGACTTGGAAGAGAAAAGCAATAAGAATCCCTATATAAAGGCAATCAATACCATAGTGGAATTGACTAATGAGAACGCGACAAAGTTGGTTGAGGTGTGCCTAAGTTCCACTTATTTCACATTCTAGAATGAATTTTACGAACAAATTGAAGGTGTGGTGATGGGGTCTCCTCTTTCCCCAATGGTTGCAAATATATACATGGAAAATTTTTAGAAGTGTGCCGTAGAATCATTTCCACTTAAACCAAAAAAATGGAAACAATTTGTAGATGAAATTGATGTAGTGTGGCCATATGGAAAAGAGAACCTCAATAGTTTCTTCAACCACCTCAATAATCAAAATGATAACACAGAATTTACAATGAAACTTGAGAAAGAGAAGAGCATTCCTTTCCTTGACATGTTGATTCCCAAAAAAGATGATGGTTCGATTGCTCACCAAGTTTATAGGAAGAAGATGCACCATAAAGATATTTGCACTCCAACTCTCATCACTTTCCTCCTTGAAAGGTTCATGTAATCAACACCTTAGTGGCCATAGCATCAAGGATCTCCAACAAAGAACACTTAGAACGAGATATTGAACACTTGTCACGAGTATTTAAAGAAAATGGTTACGATAGCAGACAATTCAACAAGGTCACCGCAAACACCAAAAAATCTTGCAATAGAAGAAGAAGAGAAGTCGACGACAACAATGAGAAGAAAGTCTTTGTACCTTACATAAAAGGAACCAAGGATAGACTACCAAAAATCTTGAGGAAATGAAACATTATGGTTACCTTCACACCTCCCAACACCATTAGAAAAATGGTAGACTCCACAAAGGACTCAATCAAACTTGGTTCATACAAAGGGGTTTATTCCATATCGTGTTCTTATGGTAGAGTATATATCGGAGAAACAAGCAGATCCATGGAGGTGAGAGCATGGTGCAAATCTAAAGCATGATAGATTTAATCAATCAATTTTAGTTGAACATTCCCATAAGAGAAGCCACCAAATATGTATGGAGAATGCCATGATCATTGTTAAGGAAGAGCACTAAACCAAGAGGAAATTGGAAGAGAAAACAAAGATTGAGATGAAATTAGGGTGTCTCAACAAGGATGAGGATTAAGTGAAACCTGGAAGCCTCAATTGCACCTTCTTCAAAAAGAATGCCATAAATTCATGCTTACTTCTCATTCGACATAAGAAAACATGGAGTTCTTGTGCATTTATAATTGTGTGTGAGTAAAGTCATTTAAACCTTTGGGCATTGTAGTTTGTCGAGGATGATCCCATGGTAGGGATTGAAATGTCGAGAGTTCTTAAACATAAATGCAAATCCATCAATACAAATATTACCCCATTGTTGGGTATGTGTTATATGTTTTGCATGGTTGTGGGTTCCCCTATTAAGGGTTTTGGGGGTGGAGCCCCCCAAAAAAAAAATGTGGGTTTATTCACCAAATTTTTGGGTGGTCTTTTGCCTTTGTGGGGGCAGTTTTTTGCCTTTGCGGGGGCAGTTTTTTGCCTTTGGCGGTTTAGTGGCGCATGGTATTTCATCCCATGGTTTTCTAATTCTAGTTAAGAAATTAAAGGTTGTAATCTAATCGAGGTCAATGGATTATGGATTTTTGGATGCCGCGAGATCCTATTTATTGTATTGTAAACAATAAAGTTGTATGATAATAGAATTAGATGTGTGGCTATAACAGAGGTTGTTGGTTTTCCCAGTTGGGTTTCCAGGGTAAATCTCTATGTATATGTGTAATTGCAATTGTTTTATTTTCTATGTTAAGAATCAGTGTGTGCATTGCATTATTGTAAAAGGTTTAAAACTTACATTTGATATTATGGTGGTTATTGGCTTCAGGGGGATGCCTTTATGGCTAAGGGTTTGGCTCAGGTCTATGATAAACCTTGTTACAATGGGAGCTCTGTAGTATCGATTCGTGTGGTGAAAAGGAATGGAAAGTAGTTCAAAAATAGAGATCGAAAAATTTAATGGGCAAAGTTTTGAGTTGTGGAAGTTCAAGATGGAAGATATTTTGGTAGACAAAGATCAATGGGTCATTGTAGATCCATGTACTACACTTACAGGAATGTCGACATAAGACTGGACAAAGTTGGATCGAAAGGCAGAGAGCACAATTTGGTTGTGTCTCTCAGATTTAGTATTATTGAATGTATCAATTTATTGCGCTCTTTACTAGACTTGTGGGATAATCTAGTTGTGGCCATAGGTAGTAATGCAACTACATTAATTTTTTACGATGTGGTCTCATCCTTGTTGTCAGAGGAGATGAGGCGGAAAAACATGGAAATCCAGAGTACATATGCCTTATTCATAAGAGGATGCTCCTAGGAAAGAAATAAAAATTAGTCCTCAAGTGGGAGATCTAAATCTAGAGGAAGAACTAAATCTCCATGAAAATTCGTAAAGGTATGTTGGAGACATGGAAAAGAAGGGCATTACAAGAAATAACGTAGATCCAAAAGTGTTGAGAAAGTGAAGGGATCTGATGATGCTACTTCTACAGAAGCAAAAACCTCCACAGATGAAGGAGGGGATGTGTACATTGCTTCTTCAAGCACACATGCAGATCATGAGGCATGGATGGTTGACTTAGGTGCATCCTTTCATATGACTCCTCACAGGGAGTGGTTTTGCAAGTATGAAAGGTATGATGGAGGTGATGTTTTTCTAGAAGATGACTCGACAACCAAAATTGTAGGACAAGGAAAAGTCAAGTTGAATCTCATGGATGGTAGGATTAGAACACTCCTTATTGTTCTAGACATCCCAATATTGGCCGGGAATTTGATTTTGTAATAAATATGGATGATGTAGGTGTAAATCAATGTTTGAAAAGGAAACCTGCAAGATGGTTCGAGGAGCAATGGTTTTGTTGAGGGGAGTTCAGATTGGAACTATGTATAAGTTGTTGGTAAACACTATTAGTGATGGGTGCAATAGTGTCATTGTTCCGGACATTGGAGCTGAAGAAGGAAAAACTCCTGCAGTCTCTAGAGAAAAGACTATGTTGTGGCTTCAAAGACTAGGGCATATCAAAGTGAAGGGGCTTCAAGTACTACATGGTAAAGGTGGTTGAAGGTATGTCGAATTGCTCTCTGTATCTTGATTTTTGCGAACATTTCTTGCATGGGAAGCAGAATCGGGTAAGATTATCCTCTAGTGCTACGAGGGTAGGGGGAATTTTACATTGGTGCATACTAATGTGTTTGGATCTATGACGATTCCATCACTAGGTAAGTCTATGTACTATGTCTCATTTATAGATGACTTCTCGATGAATACATGGATTTATTTCCTCGGGAATAAATCTGAAGTCTTTGACAAATTTAAAGAGTTTAAGGCTCTGGTGGAAAATCAGACAGAGAAGAAAATTAAGGTGATGAGGACAGATAATGGTGGAGAATTCTACGAGAATTAATTCAAGGAATTATGTAAGAAATGTGGTATAGCAAGGCAAAATAATACTCCATACACACCTCATCATAATCGAGTTGCAGAAAGGATGAATAGGGCGTTGATGGAAAGAGCAAGGAGCATGCTCAGTGGTGTCGGGTTGGGACAGGAATTTTGGGCAGAGGCAGTGGACATTGGTAAATCGGTCACCCTCATGAGCATTGGATGACATGACTCCGCACGAGGTATGGATTGGTAAGAAACCCTCTTTGATACATCTCAGGGTTTTGGGTTGTGATGCTTATGTACACATTTGAAAGGAAAATAGGAGTAAGTTGGATAAAAAGGCTGAAAAATGTATTTTTATTGGCTATAGAGATGGTCTGAAAGGTTATAAGATTTGGAACCCATAAACTAAGAAGGTAGTGTATAGACAAGATGTGGTATTTAGACAAATCAAAGATGTTGTCAAACATGAAGTCCTACCAAGGAAGGAAAAAATAGAGAAAATAGAGTTTGAATTGAAGGATAATGAATCAAACTCTATAGAAGAACAAGAATCAAAAGAAGAAGAGTGTCATACTCCAGTATTGAGGAGATCGTTTCAAGAAATAAGGCAACCATAAAGGTATACTCCACCTAATTTTCGTTCAAATTTCTCTTTGTTTATTATTGATGATGATCCTAGAACTGTTAGGGAGGAGGCAGTGGATTTGGAGGATGGAAAACTCTAGAAAAAGGCCATGGTTGAAGAAATGGCAGTCTTGGACAAGAATGAGGCTTGGGATCTAGTATAGTTGTCGACTGGAAGAAAGACCATTGGAAACAAATGGGTGTTTAAGAAGAAGTTGAATGTAGAAGACAAAGTGGAGAAACACAAATCTCGATTAGTAGCAAAAAGTTATTCTCATGTAGAGGAAATTGACTTTAGTGAATTTTTTTCTCCTATTGCCTAGTTAAATTCTATTAGATTTATTTAATATGGTGTTGTTGCTTTTGATTTTGAAGTAGAACAAATGGATGTGAATACAACATTCCTACATGGGGATCTAGAAGAAGAAATCTACATGAAGCAGCCATAAGGCTTTGCAGTGAAGGGAAAGAAAGAGTTGGTATGTAGGCTGAAAAAGTCCATCTATGGGTTAAAGTAATCACCAAGGATGTGGTATAAAAAAATTGATACTTATATATTGGGACTTGGCTTCACAAGAAGCAAAGTCGATCATTGTGTGTATTTCAAATTAGTAGGTGATTATCTTATTTATTTGGTCTTGTATGTGGATGATATGTTGTCGATAGGAAACAACAAGGAAATTATCTAGGATGTGAAAACTCAATTGTCCTCTAAATTTGACATGAAATATATTAGTGTTGCAAATTTTATTTTGGGCATGGAAATTAAAAGAAATTTGGCAAACATGAAACTTTGGTTGAACCAGAGAAAATATGTTGAGTCAATATTGCGGAGATTTAATATGCAATAACGTAAACCTGTCAAGGTCCCTATTCCTGTAGGTGTAAATTTATTTGTAGATTAGTGTCCAAAGACACACGAAGAGGAAGAGGACATGTCATGTGTTCCGTATGCTAGTGCGGTTGGCAGATTGATGTATGCAATGGTCTATACTAGGTTGGACATTGCACATGCAGTGGGAGTTTTGGGCAGGTATATGTCAAAACCAAGGAAGGAGCATTGGGCAACAGTAAAGAGGGCTTTCGGGTATTTGCTTGGTACTACTACTTATGGATTGTGTTACCAAGGAAGACCAAGATTGGACAGAGTGATGGACATACATGGCTTTGTTGATGCAGACTAGGCTAGAGATCTGGATTGCATAATATATACAAGTGGGTTTGTGTTTAACCTATTTGGAGGAGAAATCAATTGGATGAGAAAAAGATGGTCTGTAGTGGCACTCTAAACTACAAAATCTCAATATTTGGCATCCACTCATGCAAGAAAGGAAGCAATATGGTTACAAAGATTGTGTTCAGTTATTGGGTTGGTACAACAAGCTGTAAGGATAGATTATGATAGTCAGAGTGCAATCTTCCTAGCAACAAACCAAGCTTATCATTCTAAGACAAAGCATATCGATGTTCAATATCATTTTTTCAAAGACATGGTTGAAGAGAAGAAGGTGTTGTTGGTGAAGGTGGACACTTCAGAGAATGTTGCAGATTGATTAACAAAGTCTATGAGCACTGAGAAGTTCTCTTGGTGTAGAGAATCAATGAGCATTTTTGCCATGGATTGTTGATCGTGAAATCTTGTGACCCATGTATGCAAAGAAAAGGACAAGTGGGAGAATGTTGGGTATGTGTTATATTCTTTGCACGATTGTGGGTCTCCCTATTAAGGGTTTCGGGGGCAAAGCTCCCGAAAAAAAATTGGGGGTTTATTCACCAATTTTTTGGGTCTTTCGCCTTTGGCGAGGGTGGTTTTTCTCCTTTGGCAATTTAGTGGCACATGGTATTTCAACCCATGGTTTTCTAATTCTAGTTAAGGAATTAGGGTTGTAATCTAATTTGGGTCAATGGATTAGGGATTTTTTGGATGTTGCAAGATCATATATATTGTATTGTAAACAATGAAGTTGTATGATAATGAAATTGGAGTTGCATCTTTAAAACATGTTAGTTTTCCCAGTTGGGTTTCCAGGGTAAATCTTTGTGTATATGTGTGATTGCAATTTTTTTTTTTGTGATGAGAATCTGTGTGTGCATTACATTACTGTAAAAGGTTTAAAACTTACACTTGTGTAAATGTGATTTACAATAAGAATCCCTTCAACATAGTTACCAACTTAACGAGAACTCTACAGAGTTCTCGTTTTTTGGGGGGTCCATTTCTTTCCCCCGTTTTAAAATTGGTGCTACCGGTAGCACCCCCTCTCCCTTTTTAGGTGATTTTTCTATATTTTAAATTTTTCGATCCACAATGTTTCCACATTTTTTAAATGCTTATTTTTCATCTATTTTTAAAATTTTCATTTTTTTTTATTGAACGGTGTTTTTAGTCATTTTTCCATGCTTCTTTCAATATTAAAAATATTTGTTACCATTTACTTTTTTGAAGTTACGATTTTTCATATAATTGTGTCTCCTTAACTAATTTATTGTTCCATACTTTTAAAATATAGTGGAAAACACCATTTTTAACACATTACCTTAACTTCAATACATAGAAAACAATTGCAGTTAAACAAGGCTGCGTGGCAGCATAGTCCCTGCCAACAAGGTTACAAAGCAAATTGTGGAAAATGGGGTCGAATTGTAAATGACGGAAGTGTTCGGTGCAAAATGTATATCACGGAAATGTTGTGTGCAACATGTATATCACGAAACATGGGGCATAAGTAAATGACGCTTAGCATGTAGAGCACTATTTATTTTTTGAAAGTATATAACAAACTACAAATTTGTTCACAGTGGAAGAAAAAAATTGGAAATTTAAATGCATGTCTGCAATATGTATACGCTTGGCATGCAGAGCACCATTTATTTTTTGAAAGTAAAATAAAAGTCTGTTACATATAAATGCAAATTTCAATGTGTTTGTCATGTAGACTAGGATTGGGGCTCCCACGGACCATTAGAGAAATATGTACAAGAAACAGGATTGTAGAAAGAAGATAGAGTGCAATACCTGCAAACAAATAAACTGAAAGGTATAAGTGTTTACCTACACATCTCTATTTAAAAAAGTGGAATCACTGGGTTGATAAACAAAGCAGGATGTGATCAATAGACTTACAGTGAGGGTACATATGAGCCCTTTGGCTATTTGCTTGTGGTTGTCGTTTCATTGATGTTGCCGACGGTTGTCGTTTCATTGATGTCATCGACGACTACTGGAATCCTGGAAACTGCCTATTGCCTTTCGTCGACGGCCTGCTTCAATTCCCTTTCGAGCCATTCTTCAATTTAGCTTCTCATTGGGGCGACATTGATCTCATTCTAGATTTTTATGTTGAAAAGATCGTTTTCTAATTCCTGGAAGTCGATAGAAACATTACACAGAGCCTGATGAATTTCCTCATTCTGCACTGAATATTTGACTAGCCAGTCATCGACGTGAGCTTGATCATAGTGAAGGACGTTGTAAAACTTTTCCAGAGACAAAGCCTTAAACATAACAACATGTTTATCGAACTCTTGCCTAGTTAAGGGCAAGGAGTTTGCGATTAAGTCGGGGTTTTGGAAGTCATTGGTTTTTCCAACTAAGTTTATTCTTGACAACCTTGTGAATAATTTATCTTTCTTCGATATGGCTTGTTAACATGACTGAACAATGAGATGCAGGTTCTTCACTTTTTCTTTCCAACATACATTCAATTGACTGATCCAGTTTTTGGATGGAAGATCTTGTTCTCTTCTTTTTGTTTCTGTCATATTGTTCACAATGGTGCCAAAAGGAAGGACCGTTTTTAAATAGAAATTTTCTTCATCTTTTAACTCCGCTTGCAAATGTTGGAGCAAACTATGTGCCCTGGTTCCAAGGGAAGTGATGGTTTGTGATGTTTTCCACGCCTCGGTAACTAGTTCCATTCTTTTCTTGATATTATTCTCCACATATTCTCTACAGGATGCAAGGAAGGTGGAGGATGCTTTTACATTGGCTTCAGGGGTGGCAGGCATGGTTATTTCCAAAGGATGGACAAGCAATGGCATAGGAATCAAAGCCTCTTCCAATTCCTTGACCCGGTCCTTTAGTCTGGCATTCTCGGCCTCGATGCCTCTAATGGAATCATGAAGTGCATCTCCACTCACGTTGTGAAGTTGACAGATTTGGGACGACCGCATGTTGGCAAGGTCAACCTCCGAACGAGATTTTCCTTTCTTATTTTTTACATATTTTTTCTCAATTATCAATTTTTTGGACTAGCTATCAAAAACAATGCTCTGGAACACGAAGGATTCGTCTTTGTCAAAATTTTCGGTAACGGATATGTCCATTGGATGGCTATGGTGGATGGTGTCTCCGGGCTGATCAAGGTAGTGAGCATGCTATCCAGATCAATGTCAAGTTCCATGTTCTCACTCTGAATTTCTGGCTCTTCCACCTATCCCACATTTTTTTTTCTCTTCTTGTCTACTGGAAGCTTGTGAGAACTATCAATTTTAGAGTGAGGAGGGTAATTTTAGAGTGAGGAGGGTTGTTATATCCTCCTCTGTTTGAAGAACTTTGAGTTGCTTTGTTGTTGTGATGGGCCATTGGAGCGATGCTCTGGGATGTCGTACTTTTTGGAATGTTATTTGTCGCTTGAACACTCTTGTCACCGGGGCCTTTCCCCTATTGTGTGTACAATTTAGTGCAACTTTGTACTGTGTCTAGGTCGTCGGCATCAGAGGCAAGAGCGTTGTCACCACTGTCTCTATTTTCGGGCAAGTGTTTTTTGATAAAACAATCGTTGAGGCCAAGTGTTTGTAAATGTTGTCGAAAAATATTATACGGGTCGAACCCTCTTATGCTTTCAAAATATCTCAGGTTGGAGATGCTAGAATGCGCTGCGAATTCTTCAATTTTGTTGACATTTTTCAACACAAACTCCCCTACTTTCCAAGGCAGAGGAATGAACCGTTTTTTTCTCTTCTTTTGCAACATATGCAACCAGTAGTTGTATTGTTGTGCTACTTCTGCAAAAAACATTATGTCCGTAATGTGACATGAAAGGAGAGCAGGTTTTTTCGTGGAGCCAAAAATTCTTATGACAGTGTAATTATCCAAATGTTCAAGTGTCCCCTTCTTGTCCAAAAAACTGGTTACCTGTTCATATATGCGAGGAGCATCTTCTCCTAACAACAAAACTTTGAAAATAGACATGAAGCTATTAAAAACCTCATAAAAACAGTGGGAAACCTTGTGCTTCCACAAGGCCTGGTACCAGAATGTTACTGGGTCGAATTCCCAGTTGACATTCTTGGACAGAGTCAGTTGTGGAAACCGATAGGAATGCGCTATCACAAAAACTAAGTAGGACGACATATAAAATTACTTTTCCCTTTTGAAGCTTAACAATTGGGAACATATTTCATGGGAAATTAACTTGCCCCAATAAAAAATGGTTTGTTCATTGACTGTGAAATACAAAATATAAAGAGCCATCCAGGAAATAGTTGTTGTGGACTCTTGTCCCGTTATTCTTGTAAACATCCAGGCAATTTCGTGAAATAGATTTCTAAATGAACTAACCTGCAAGCTTGTAATATCTTCAAGAACTAGAAGCGGGTTTTCCAATAAATGGGGCAAGAGGTCCAACTCGTTATTATGCTTTTCTAGGAATTATTTGCAATCTTCTCCTCTGAACATCAATGTTGGCTCCGACAATCTTAACATCTAGTGGAAGACCTGAGGTGACAAAGAAACAGAAGAGCAATCCCACAGTGGAATAATTCTTTTGTCTGAAATAAATTTATCGGCGCACCAAGAGACTAGGTCCTTACAGTCAAAAACCTCAAGGACACAACCTACACGAGCAATCCCAGAGGTCCAAATTACTCGGTTCTCTGCAATAGAGGTTGAGTAAAAAGAATATTCCCTGGACCACTGGAAGTTCTGGTCCTCACGCCTGAAAATGTTCATTGTATCTCCATAGAATTGTTGTCGAGATGATGCTATAGGTTTATGAGAACGTTGGTTTGCTCCAGACGATGGTTGAAATGAACAATTAGAGCCAATAATGTAACTCTCCGCTAAATCTTGGTTAAATGCTTATGAATGGGAAAGCTCCT
>CBVK0100589169.1:0-12837 GCA_900067695.1 Picea abies | reverse complement strand
CAGTCGATAGACTTTGTAAGCTGCATGTGTGTGTCAAGAACCAAAAGCACATCTAATCAGAGACCTGCAACCATCTAAGCATCAATAAAATATTATGTATATCACTTCCGAGGTAGGCATTCCCATACTCAGATCATAGACTGATGACATTGTAAACCAAGGTCATGGCCACCAATCATACACTGTGGATCCATGTCGTCACTATATAACACAGCCACCTGATTACACTGTGGATCTGTGCGACAAATTTTTAGTCAAGACGACATAGCCACGAATCATACACAATGGATCTATGTGTCACAAAATATGCATACTCCATCGCAACTTGGATCACAAAGACAATATCCAGGGTCTTCAATCTCGTCGTCCAAAGTATGAATCTAACCATGTGATTACATGTGTCGAAGTCGAACATGGTAGAAACCACTTGATTACCGGTCATTGATGTATACCGTTAACAAGTGTGAGGGAAATCACCATTAATGTCAATGACTCCCAAGGTACTATAGTACAATCCGTCGACTGTGAATAAATGAGTTGATGTCAAACACTCGACGGAATCTCTCGATCAGGGGTCAATGATGTAAACCCACTGTCGAAAGCGAGAAACTTGCCATTGAGGCATGCAAGCTCCAAGGTACTAAATAATTTCTAAGTCTCAATACCGGATAATGTGTTGATGTCGACGGAACAAGACTCATCACAGGAGGGCCTTGATGTATCCCACATCAGTGACATGAAATGAGTAATAGAGTTTGAAAGTGAAATAGAGCATGAGACAATTGGACTTTGGACACAGGGAAGGCCGACACAGAATGAAAGGATAACTGCAGATGGCCGACTCAATAGAGGTTTGGACTGCTCTTGAACATATGGATGACACGACCAATGATTTGGCAGCATTGACTCAAAGATGACGAACGAAAAGACCTTGTTACTGAATCGAATGAGAGACAAATGGATTTCCCAAACCGGCTTCAAATGATGGATAGGGGTGTCATGTTCAAGAGCGACACTTACTTCCAATTAACACAAAGATGAAACATATCCCTTTCCCAAATTTTCCCCCACCATTTCTGGTAAGTACCTATTTATTTTTATGCAAGCTTGAAGAGGATCACATATTCTTGTTGATATAATCTCATCCTTCAGACGAGTCCCTCGGAGTATTTTTAACGAACCCTAAGAAGGAGTGGTTCGGTCCCATCACGGGTCAGTCAATGTTTGTTTAACGAGTCCAGAGATAGAAAACTCAAAGGTTTTTCAAGATTATAGAGTTTGGAAAAACACTCGAAAGAGAACTCTCTTAGTTCCTTTTTCGTACAATAGTCCAACGAGACCGAAAAAGGGTTAAACTATCGCTCGAAAGACACGTAACTTCAAATACTTTAACGAGCGTGAAAATAGCAAGGTCGCTCAGCAATCTTTTCATATTTAGGGAGTCGTGAAAAGGGATTAAAGTTAACTCCAGGGGGGTTCCTTTTTCGTGTAACCACATCGAGCCCGGAAAAGAGATAAAACAACGCTCGATCACGTTCTAGGTTTTTCGCAAGTGCAAGAACGGATAAAAGGCACTTGAGGCTTTATATCAAAACCATAGGAAACCAAACAAAAACACATCATACTTCAAAAGTTTTTTTTCCATAATCATCTGCATTGGGTACCTGCAAGTCATTTTACTCACTTTCGCATTAGAAATTAGGGTAAAATAGTGAATAAATATAAAAAACCCACTTTTACTATGGTAAAAAGTAAATAAAACAAATTTACTATTCATTTTTACCATATTGTTTTACCCATTTACCATTGTAGTGCAAAAACTTCCATTTTACCTCTGATCTTCATTGTCAATTTTTGGGAGTTTTGGGGCATCATTTCACGAACCGTCTGGATCAAGTTGGTAAGTGCTCAATTCCCTAGCTTTTCATGGTTTAATTTCATGATTTTAGTGGCTAAATTTCAAGTTTTAAGTGAGTTTTTGAAACCCTATGCTTGAATGAGGATTCTCGCAGGCTGCCCATACGGGGCTTGTGAGAAGTCTTCATTCTCACAGGTGAGCTTGAGCTACAGTGTGAGAAGTTTGCACTGTGTGTTATAAGCAGCCTGCGAACAACACAGAGCCCAAATTTTTTTATAATTTTTAGCCAATAAAACCAATTTTTTCATGTTTTAAGTCATTAACTATCTTCACATGGTTGCCATGCAGGTTAATAACTATCACAATGGTGCTCGAATGGAGAGAAGGGAAACATGAGGATGATAATGCCACTGCCGAAAATCACCCTCAAACCATTGTCGCTTTAAGAGATTGCGGTTTCCTAAAGTATTTCCGCATACCGGGCATGAGAGCCCAGGTTCGATTGTTGGAACATTTAGTCCGGATGTGGGATTCGGATCAGCAGGTTTTTAATGTCGGTGCTCACACTTTGACAATCGACATTGAGGATATTTATTTCCTGACTAGGTTGTCAAGACGGGTTTCTCATGTTAGTTTGACTGGTAACCGTAGGGGTGGTATGAAAATGATTGAGTATTGCCGAGAGTATTGCGTGCCAGAGGCAAAACGACAAAAGGGGAAAGTGGCCATTTGGGGAGTGACTGATATCACTCTCCGTACCATTCTCTTCACTATAGCTTGGATGGCAGGAAGTGCTGCCCTGCATATGGCTCTACAGAGCTATTTTCAATATGCCCTCGAGTGTGTCGAGCCCCGGGTCTTCAACTGGGCTGACGCAGTGCTACGCAACCTCAAGAAACAACTGACCAAATGCAGGCATGGAAATCTAAATCAGCTTGGTTATGGATCATTGCTAGTGTCCTTCTTTTGTGAGAGGGTTCATATGTATAAGATTCAGGCTGATTGGCACTTTTCGGGTCCCAGGGATCCGCGGATGTTACGATGGTTCCAACTCATGACTAGACATGTGACAGGACCGATCGTCAGGTATGACGATCACTTCTTTGACTGGCTTCAAGGCCAGGTTCTGATGATAGAGGATTATGCGTATGCTGGCCTGGACTTTCACGGTGATCTTGACCTTGCCCTTCCTGAAGATGCACAGTGGGGAGATATTGGTAAGAAGTACACCAACTTTTATCTTTTTAGATGTTTTTTGTATTTTCATCATATTAAATGTTTTTGGGTTTGTGGTTTTATCTGAAGACTAACATCAAAATTTTGTTGATAACACAGATGTTGGGGCATATAGACCTGCTAGTAGCTCTCCCATTCAATGTCGAGGATAAGCAGCAGTTGCAGTCCCCCAGTATGCTGAAGACTACCTGACAGTGGAGCAAAACTTAGAGGGTCTCATGGTCGATGTTCCAGATATGCCTCTGGAGGAGATCCCACGACGCGATCAGCGTCACACCGCGGGAGTCTCAGCCTCTATGGGTCATTTGCTCCACAGATTAGCTAGGAATTTAGCATGCTATCATGAACATCATTAGTGATGTCACTTTGTAGAAGCCAGGAGCTTCATTTTTTGATATTTTGGTCTTCGGACACATTTTGTAAAAACAAACTTTGACCGTTATATATACATGGGTTCTACCGGCTTACTTTACAATTGTGTACAATTTAATGTGTTTGATTTTATAAGTGATTTAAATGCCTTCCCAATACATAATTAGCTAAAGCATTTGTTAATGTATTAAGACTTCTCGGAATGTGTTGATATTCTATGTAATTAAAATGTCTTTCCAAGAGGCGAATCCGCAAATAAACCCTTAATAACGTAGGACTTCGAATAGAATATACATTACTGAGCTGTAGTACTACCAACTGCGAGTCAAGTCGCACAACCAGGTAACGAATTCCAAGAGAGATAGCATCAACCAATAGCTCGATAACGATGCTATACTCTGCGATGTTGTTGGTTGCTCGGCCAAGACATATGCCTCGTAGAGATATGAGTTCATTTGTCGGGGCATAGATTGCCCATGCAGCGGAAGCTAAGTTTCGAGTACTACGGCTAGCACCGTCGGTGAAGCCAATATAAGGTAGCGAACACTCCGACATCTAGCAATAAAACATAACGTCACGTAAGGGTAGAGACCAGATAACGTCAAAACAAAACTAAAGTAACACACACACTCAGTATGATACATAAAAAATACAAGTACTCATGCACAAATGACTCATGCATAGTACTTCTTTAAGTATAACCCATTCCTGGGTTCACTCAAAGGTATACCATCATAATCCACTAATTCATATGCTCCTTTTCCTAATACTCTGCTAACAATGTAAGGCCCACTCCACATTGGTTCGCATTTCCCAGCTCCTAGGACATCTTTATCTTGTTCATATAGAAGAACAAGATCTCCTTCAGAGAAGACACGAGGTTTGACGTGTTTGTCATATTGTGCCTTAACACGTTTCTTCTGGGCTTCTATTATGAGAGTAGCATCACGGCGAGTCTCGTCTAATCGCATCAAATACAACAGACGTTCCTCTTCGGCGGAAGTATTAGGTAAGAGCTCTACAGCTAGCTTCAAAGACGGGATTTCACATTCTATTGGCAGAATGGATTCCATGCCATAAACTAATCGAAAAGGTGTGAATCCTGTGGCAGACTTCACAGATGTCCAATATGCCCACAATGTTGAAAATAACATTGTGTGCCAGCTAGTTTTATGGATTCCTATCATCCGTTGAACCATAATTATAAGGATCTTATTGATGGCTTCGACCTGGCCATTGGCCTGTGGATAATAGGGTGTTGAGCTATCATGACGAAGGCCCAACTTCTTTGTAAGTTCAAACATCATGTTATTTCTAAAATGACTACCATGATCAGTAACGATAGCCTGAGGAACACCAAAACGAGTGATGACATGGTTGAAAAGGAATAAGGCTGCAGTCTTTCCAGTATTGTTGAATGTCAGCATCGCCTCGGCCCACTTTGTGAAATAATCAACAGCTACAATAATGTAACCATGCCCCCCAGCCGAGTGAGGGTGACATGTCATGAAATCAATTCCCCATTTAGCGAAACGACCTACTGAGACTACAGGATGAAGGGGAGCAGGATGCAACCGAATATTCTGATTATAGGTCTGGCAGGGATGACACTTCTAAACGACAGTGATGCAGTCCTTAAACAACGAGGGCCAAAAGTAACCTGCATGTAAGATCTTTTGGGTAGTAGCATACCTAGACATATGACCACCACATGCTCCTGAATGGCAGTCATTCAAAGCTTTGTCAACTTCATCAAAAGTTAAACAATGCCGAAAGATAGAGTCAATGCCTCGACGGTAAAGAGTGTCGTCGAGGATGATATAATGACGTGCTTGATAACGGACACGATGTCGTTCATTACTGGACAAATTAGGCCGGAAAGTTTGAGTTTGGAGATATATAATGATATCTTCGTACCAAATATCATCAATACTGATAAGGAAAAGTGACTCGTTAGGTAACGAATCAACTGCTACCTTTTCCGTGGCAGTGTGGGGAAAATCACAAATTAACTCAGCGAAAACTAGAGATTTCTTCGACGTGGCGCGATCGAATTCCAAATCGAACTCCTGGAGAATAACAATCCACTTGGAGTACTTGCCCCACAACAATTGACGTGTCAATATGTGTTGCATGGGGTTACAGTGTGAAATCACGATAGTCTTCCTGGAGAGAATGTAATGACGAAAACGTTGAACTGCTTGGACAGCAGCCAAGGCCAGCTTCTCAACATGATGGTACTTGATTTCTGTGGTTGATAAATTTCTACTCAAGTAATAGATAACATGTTCATCGTGGTTATCATCCTCTTGAACGAGGACCATGCCGATAGTATACTCGGACACAGCTAGATAAAGAAAGTAATCTCGACTATAATCTGGAGGGAAAAGAAGAGGAGCTTTTGTGAGGGATAACTTTAAAGATTCAAAGGCGTTATTAGCAATTTTATCCCAGACAAACTCTGAACCTTTCTTTAGAAGACGTGTGAAACTGCGAGTAATCTCGGCATAATTCGGGATGAAACGGTGAAGAAAGTTTTCTTTCCCCTGCAAACTTTGTAACTGGCGCAGTGAAGAAGGAGGAGGGAGATTAAGAATCGCCCCGACCTTGATAGGATCTACCCAGATCCCATGGCGTGAAAGAATGAAACCAAGGAGACGGCCAGATGCTACGCAAAAAACACACTTATGAGGATTCAGGCGAATGCGATAGAATTGGCAATGAACACAAATTGCTCGGAGATGAGTAGGGTGATCGACTCGTCGTAAAGAATGAGCCGACAAATCGTCCAAATAAGGTTGAACAATATACTTGATATCATGAAAGGCGTAAGACATAGCACATTGGAACGTAGCACCTGCGTTCTTCAGACCGAAGGGAAGTTTTCTGTAGGAGAAAGTACCCCAAGGACAAATAAAAGTCATTTTATGTTGGTCCTCAGGAGCAATATTGATTTGATTATAGCCGGAAAATCCATCCATGAAAAAGATTTCACTGCCGGCATAGTCATCGACGATCTGGTCAACGAAAGGGGTTGGAAAATTGTCCTTTGGACAAGCTTTGTTGATATCCCGATAATCAACACAAATGCGTATACTACCACCCTTTTTATCAATCGGTACTGGGTTAGAAACCCATTCTATCAATGCCACGGGATAAATGAAACTGGCTTTAAGAAGTTTTTCAACTTCAAGTTTAATGGCTACCGCTTTACGTGGATAAGTAGGATGGAGGCGCTGCGAGACTGGTTTAGCTCTGGGGTATGTCTTGATCTCATGAACGACGATAGCAGGGTCAATACCTGGCATCTCTTCGTAACTTCATGCAAATATGTCACGAAATTCTTTAAACAAGGAAGTATAAGTGACAATTTCCTTGGGAGAACACGAAGCTCCAAGATGAACATTCTCGACAATTCCAGGTTTCACTGAAATATCTATGGGTATCGTGGGAGAAATTTTACTCAAGTTCCCTTTGGTAAACACATCTCGTGTAGATTGGGGAACAGTGGAGATAACAACAAGGGTCGACACAGTCGAAATCCGCTGATAATTCTCAAGAGTCTGTTGTTCCAGAAACATAATGGAATGATGATGTCCATCGTCCCAAGGGGTGTCATCCAAGACAGACATGATCATCTCATCAGTTGGAAAGACGAAACAAAAAGGATCAGGATACAACTCATCAGAAGAAGAAGTAGTAGGGGTTTCCGATTGAATGGCTTGATAAGCGGACTCAACCGGACTTAACGGCATAATGTTGTCGAAACGAACATGATCTCTAGGATCAGGGACTATCTAAGGGTCGACAGACACTGGAAGTTCACGAGGTACAGAAGAGATCATATTAATGGAAGCAATAAATGGGCGTGGAAGATCGGGTGGTGATGGTATGGGGAAATTACCCATAAGTGAAGAGTCTTTTAGAAGACCAACCCCGACATTCTCGTAACCCGGTGGAGTTTTAGTGATGAAAGGCACGTTGCCAACATGAGTATCAGCATTAAAAAAGGCAAGTTGATCGACCGTAACCACTTTTCCTTGGTGAGGAAATCGTACGACACGGAAAAGGGTTGACACGACAGCACACATAGAATCGACCCAACTTCGACCAAGTAGAAGATTATAATCTAAGGGAGTATCGAAAACTTCCACTTCCACCTAGACGGTCTTACCTTCCAGAGTGACAGGTAACGATGGTAGAACACCATAAGGCTTAAAACCCGAGCCATTGAAGGCTCGCAAAGTGTTTTGTGATTCGTTTAACGGAGGAGAGCCAATGGCTTTCCAACAGGAAAAAGACATTACGCACGTAGAGGCACCCTCATCAATAACAGTTCGGCAAATACTCTTGTCGGAGACCACAACTTGGATTTGAAATGCAAGCTGTGGGGGTAACCTTGGAATATGATCATCCAAGTTAAAGACTATCAGATTCGTATCTTTTGGATCAATGCCACCTATGGATTTCAACAGTGCCCTTCGTTGCGTAGGACAAGACTGAAGGACTTCCAGGGCAGACATCACTAAGGGTGCTTGGGCCAGATCTTCGACAATGCTATAGTTCTAAGCTGCCCGAGCATGAGGATTGAATGTCGACTTCTTAACGAAACCTTTCAGAGGTCGTAAAACTGTATCAAGGCTCGGTCGTTCGAGATGAAGAGGACCATTCGTAGGTGGGTTTGGTGGAGAAGGCTATACCAAATCGGGAGGTAAATCGTCAACTTTCTCCTTAGAAGGAGTATAGTCTTTAGCTCTAGTGGTAAGTGCAATGTTGTTTTTTTTGGAATCACCAGTGCACATCAAAACATAAGATTGTGTGGAGGTAGAGGGTTGGTCATGAATGACCAACGAAGCTTGTTGTTGAGACAGGAAGGGTTGAGACAAGACTGCCGGTGTAGAAGGTTTGGGCGTTCCTTGAAGGAACTTGTTAACTTTGGCACGTCTCGGACAATCCTTCATGTAGTGATCGTCACCACAGATAAGGCAAGGATAACGTGGTTTGCACTTATCCCGGTCATCAACAGGAGGTGATTTCGTTTGCTCATTTGGATTATTGTTCTTACCCTTCTTATTCTTGCCTCTCCCCTTCCTAGACTTAGTCTTACCGGTTGGCGTAGATTGAACAGCGTTCAGTTTAGAGGTTTTACTGGCGGGAGGAGCAGGAGACGGAGCACTTTGTACATTAGAAGAATTGGATTTCTGGGTTGTAGTTGAAATGGAATGTGATTGGCTATGAGTGGAACCAATCACACCATCAGCTGCATGCGAGGCAACAGGTGTAGTAGAAGTGGTAGAACTACCAGGACGAGGTAAATTAGGGAGTAAATCATACAAGGTTCCCGTTTGCGAATATACGAGATCCAGGTACTGAGCATGACTTATAGCCTTCTCTTCAGTAACAACACCGCCCATAGCAATGTTTTTTCCAATTTTATTTACAAAAGATTTTGTAAACCATTCTGCCAGTAACTGATCAGGAAGCTCAAGTTTAATAAGACGTCGCCTCCGTCACCACTCATGAATATGATCAGATATATGAGTGCCCGAGATTTATTTGAAGGAAGTTAAAATCTCAGTTCCGGTATCGTAACGGATCGGTAACTGGTAATGTGTGAGAAAATCCATTGCAAGGGTGTTGAAATCCGAAAAGAAACCCCGTGGTAATTCAATGTACCACTTCGCAGCAACACCCGTAAGAGTTCGTTGAAAAAGACGCAGTCGAATGGAGTCATCCATCAATGAATTGGACGAACACCACAAATGGAAAGTCATGACATGATTATTTGGGTCCTCTCCCACCTTCCCATCGAATTTTGGAATGTCCGATGGAATCTTTGCAGGAATAGCAGGTCATTGGGGAGAGTGACGAATAGGATCATTAAGAATCTGAGACAAATCTGGCAGATCCAAAGTAGCAAGAAAAGGCAATTGCCGATTCACTTGTGGATACTGGTGACTTTGGGGTGGAAGCCCCGTCGGTAAACCAGTGGGACCGTATGCAGTCTTCCCCCAGAGGGAAGGTCCTAGTTGGTTTGGTGGTGGCTGAATTGGATAGTAACCCCAAGGATTTTGTCCTTGAGTTTGATTAGGGACTTGAGGTTGAGTAGTTTGACTCGGACCCCAAATAGGATTAGTCACACCTGGATATGGTTGGCCTATCGTAGGGATAGTTTGTTGCCCCCCAACATTTTGAGGAAAGTTTTGCATAAGTTGATTCCAATATTGGGCCAATGAAGGAGGAATGCGTTGTCCTAAAGGTGAGGTTGGTCCCCCTATCAAAGGGACAGTTCCACCCGGAAGTTGTGTACCAACCGCAGGTTGTGTAGTCACTGTATTTTGTCTGGGAAAATGATAAGGAAAAGGAACTGTGCCACTCTGTCCACCAACCGAAATCTGTACATTAGGTGCAACGGTCGGAATAGTGCCACTAGGATTAGGATTGCCAGTAGGAAACTGAGGAAGTGTCGGAATGAAATCGGGAATAGGATGCCCAGGAAACTGAGGACCACCTGAAGAACCAATAGGAGTTTGTGGAGGTGTTGGATGAGTAACAGTCAATGTAGGATTCAATGCATGGTAACCAGGGGGTAAATTTGGATTAACCTCAGGAGGTTGCTGGGTATTGATAGGGGCAAGAGTAGTTGACGGAATCTCGGTTTGGACACTTGTAGTAATTGCAAGATGAGCCATTTCGGGAGGAAGAATAAAACGATAAGTGGAAGTCGCTGGTGTAGTCTCTGGTTCAAGAGACAGAGGAGGGTTGATGATTTCATAGACAGGGGATTCAGTACCAAACAAGACTCGTCAAAAATCACCTGAACAAAAAAGATCTTGGCCTACTACACCGTGAGAAGGCCCAGCGACTGATTCAGAAGAGGTAACAAGAGTTTCTTCAGAAAGATGAAATCGTCCTGAAGGTCGTTCACCACGCCGAATGCGATAATCCTCTATAGTATTGGTAATTCGAAACTCAGCAAGAGGATCAGTAGGTTCTACTTGTGGAGGTGGAGTAAAGACTTCTAGGATGTCACTTATGTCCACGTGTGTTAAAGTAACAAGAGGGATTTCACCCAGACGAGGAGAGTCCTCAGGGGTACCCTCAGGTGTTGTTGTGTGCAAAGGTTATGAAGCTTCCGGATGTTCTGGAGACAAACCTTGCATCCTACATGAACGTCGTGGGGGAGCAATTGTAAATAAGTAACATGCTCCTCACTATTCCTATGGCCCACTACAAGAAACAAACAACATACACTAGTAAACAAAGACTAGAAGCAATCACCAAGCAAACAATACCTTCTAATATTGAAGTCACTAGTTGGTGATGAAATCCAACATCGCAACAATGAGATGAGAAGGGGTAGGGCTAGGGTGGAAAATTTACGCTGATGACCTGCTTAACAGACTTACGCCCTGGTGCAAGCTCCCACACATAATCGTGGGTATACCCTCCAAGGAGCCCGAGTGAGTTTGATCAACGTCGATTCTAGGTACCGTGAAGACTTTCCCCTCCACAGTCACCTTGGGTAAGAACCTATAGAGATAAGCCACTAAGGTCACCACAAACAACAGTACTGCCTGGGGAAACAGTCATCAGTCTGATCCACACACAAAGGCAGGGTATCTAGCCCGAAATCAACTCAAAGGCTTCCACTCATAATTGTGGGTATACCTCGGAGTGACCCCCGTAATACGTGCAATCTCTACACTAATGTCAACAAAGCAGGTTAGTATCTCTACCAACACCAATGCGACCTAATGCTTGACCCTTGTGTTAGAAGGGCTTCCCAGGACAATATGCTGCCAATGGAATTTTACACTCCCTAACTCAAGAAACTATTGTGTGTTTTTGAGATTTTGGAGAGTGTGTCTCTCTTCCTACTCCAAAGCACTAGCCTAGCTAAATGTTGGTGTAAAAGAGCCCTGGAAAAGAGTTACTAGATCAATTTTAATATTACGCAATGTTTTTATAGGCTATTGTTTACTCAAAGGTAGCAGAAATGAAACTCGTGATGTATGACTCTGACCCAAATAATGCAAGGATATGATGAAATAGAATTCGTTTCATTCGATGAATCCTAGTTGTGGGAGAGAGAGAAAAATTTCTGAATCAATCTCAATACTACAATGCAAATGCAATATTCAGTTTCCGTTCCGATGCCAATGCAAACAATCATGTATCAATGAACAATTTCCATATGTCTTTTTCAAAACTTCAATACTCTTAAAACTTTGATTTTCAATGTTCTCGCAAAAAGAAAAAACAAAACTTGAAAGAAAACATGCAGTTCACTTTCCAAGAAGAAATCTGAATAATGAGAAAAGAAAACCAAATTATAAAGACTCAAGCAAACAACCCAATCCAAAACTTTCAATGAAAGAAAAAACAAAAACAAACCAAGAAGTTTCTCAGTGCAAATGAAAAATTTGTCCTTTCGAACCAACAAGTACAAGAGAAACACCAAATACTCGACTCTCAACCAATCCCTGGTTCTCAGCAAGTCAGATACACTCAACTCTAGAAGTTAGAGGGAATGAAAATGCCAACAAAAGCTAAGAAAAGAAAGTCAAGTTTCAAAAGCAAGAAAAACCTTAAAAACTTAGATCAGTTCCAGCAAGCCAGTTATATAAAAAGATATGTAAGTCACTGATTCAACAAGCCAAAGAGGTCTAAATCAACATATATGAGCTATTGACAGAGTCAAAATTCTAAATTCAAAAATTTCAAAAACTGTTCACAGGCCAGTGTGGAACACAGTGAGAGAAACTATGGTTCTCGCAGGCCACTTTGATGCAGCATGCGAACTATCCGCATTGAAATATATATGCAAAGTGCGAACTATCAAGGTTCTCACAGGCTGCTAATTGACACAGTGCGAGAATCTCTGAAACCAATGAAAAATTTTAAAGAGCAAGCAAAAATCAAATTGGCTTATAGACCCAGAAGGTCCCTCAGGGTATCCTGAGGACTCAGAGACAGACAAATCAAGAGAAAAATGCAAACAGAGCAAATGGCCACAGAAAGTTCAAAAACCAAAAAGACAAAAGGGATAGTTCCCCAGTGGAGTCACCAATTTTGTTATAGGATAAGTCTATGAGTGCAGACACAAACTAAGCTCCCTAGATCCACCTGGTATCTAGAACAAAACAGGACAGAATAATACACTTTCCCTAGATCTAGCCTATTGAATGAACTAAGAGATAAGGGTTACGGACATACCTTGTAATCGCTTTCCTTATGTCTCTGTTGTTCCAAGCTTTGCTCCAATGCTCTCGTCCCGTCTAGATCACAACAAAACAAACCAATCGAAGTAAAGGCAAGTTAAGATATTCAATGACTAGTCTATACATATGATCAAGGAATTATGTAAT
>CBVK0100589163.1:0-13172 GCA_900067695.1 Picea abies | reverse complement strand
TGAAAACACCCCATCTTTTCTTGATTGGACTATCCACTCCCACTTTTAATCAAACGAGGTTGGTTTTCACCCCCAACCTCACAAAACACTTCATCTAAAATCTTTCTAACAACTCACTAAGTTGTCCTCCACAGGAGGTACCAAAAGAAAATTTTAGCCTAGGTAGGATTTCGGGGGTAGGCATCCAATAACCCCCCGTCATCTGGTTCTCACAATTTCAAAACATAGAAGTTGACAAATAGGGAGCTTTTAAATACTCCAAGTCCAGCATTCCAATCACCATAAGGCAGGGAGATACCCGTGAAGGGTTGAAGGCCAAGGTCCGGTTGTTCTGTGCGTCCCCCCTTGAGGCACCCACCTCTTGGACGGGATCCATCCCGTGACCCATTTCTTAGGCCGAAAATCTAAATGCCGCGCTTGGACCGAGGTACCTAGTGACCAATTGTAGGACATCTACCCAGGTGGCAATTGTGGGCTGCAATTGCACCTTAACTGGATTTTGTGTGGCTATTGGGAGGTATCGCCAGCCCTTTCGAGATATTGCACCCTCTACCCCTCATTATAACCAGTTATTTCATTCTTCACTAGTGTCTCTTCTGGTGACTTCAGACCCCATTGTTGAGAACTATTGGAAGATCCAGTGCTATTTGAGAGGAAGGACATTACGTCTTCTAGGACACGAGCATTTGCTTTCTTTTTTTGATTCCCCCACGCGGACAAAAACCCTCTTACCCATATATATGCTGCTTTTTCACTTATGTATGATGCACATCTGATTACAATTTGACTTTGGTACATATATTGAGTAGACATTTTGCAAAGACTCTTAGTTCTATATTTCTCTCACCACTTGTTCCACACACATCACAAAAATAATTGGGCATCATTGGGGAACCACTGAACCCCCGTCGTTCACGACGTTTGCTCAATCTCCCACCCATCTTAGGGGGAGTATCCGGTTGTACTCGTTCACATACTCCTGTGAGTGCTACCGTCCTAGGATCAGCTTTGCTTGGTTCTACCTTGCTTGGGTCCACTTCCCAAGGACATACATCCTCTAGCTCTCCTTTACACGGAAGCGGAGGACCTACTTCCTCTCATAGAGGAAGCACCAACCTACCTAGTCCTCATCAAGGATCAGGTTCACAACACACTATGGCAGGAGCTAATCCTCCACCCCCACTACAGATGCCATACTTGGCCTCTCTCAACATTCCGGATCTCACCAAGCTCACTAATGATCCCATATTACATGACGCCACATGGCCTGCAATGCCAACCAAACTTCCCTCAGACATTTCGAAGTTTGAAGGAAAAGCAGGAGATGACCCTGCCAATCATGTCATGACCTTTCACCTATGGTGTTCTTCCAATAGCATCATGGAGGATTCTGTCAGACTACGTCTTTTCCAACGCACACTCACTGGCCCATCCACCAAATGGTATGTTGAAGAAAAGTCTGGGTCCCACACGACCTTTGAGTCATTAGCGAAAGCCTTCTTGACATTTTTTCAATTACCAATCCGACACGATAATGGTCTCCAACTACTGTCCAATTTCAAACAGTCCTCAGCCACCCACATCGCTGACCACATTCATGAGTGGCATAGGCGACGTAGTTTGTGTAAAGCAGAAACCACCAAGCAACAATGCCTTGACTGGTTTCTCAGGTCCCTTGTCTCCCTCCTTGGAAAAGATGTCGCTTCCACCTTCCCTCAATCTGAAGAAGAAGCCATCAGTAAGGCCCAACAATATGACTTCATCTACGCACAGTCAGGATACTTGTACACAGTACTTCCCGACCTTCCAAAACCTGCGCCGTTTGGCCAGGACAAACCTGGGATGTCTCATTCAGTAGACGGACTCATTGGTGCTACCATGCATCATAGTCCACAACCCCAGCCACCACCGATGTATGGGACCCCTCAATACCCACCAGCATATGGGGGCACTTCTTATTTCCCCCCACCCCCTTACCAACAACAATATCCTGTTGCTATCCTTCCACCCATTAGTGGACCACCACTAGGGCCTCCCATACACCCACCTCTTCCAAACACGAGTGGTCCCACCTCCACATCACCTTATAGTACTAGCGAAAGCGCCACGCCTTCCTATGTACCTTATGGAGCCGCACCACCACAAAATCCATATTTCCCATTTCCCGAACCTCCACAACCTATGGCCCCCCCCGCATCACAATGCAGGGGTGAATTTTGTTCAACCTTCCGCTACTCAGCAGTACCAGAATTTTGAGCAATTAAACACAGCCAACCCATCTCAACCATCGAACAATAACAGGAGGAAAGGACGGAATAGGAACAACAACAATCCCAATCAAGGAGGGAATCAACCCCCACAGCAACCACCCACTGGGGGCAACCCGAACCAGGGGAACCAAAACCCCCAGGGGGGTAATAACAACAAACGCCAAGGAAGGAATACGGTTAAAACCATTCACCCTTGCGCTCTTTGTGGAGTGTATGGTCATTACACCTACCATTGCCCCCAGATCGCTGATTTCAAGAGGTTGAAAGACTCTGGAAACATTCCCCCTTCCCCAGCGCAACCTGCCCCTCAACAGGCACAACAACAATATGCGCAAAAACCTCTCACAGTATTGCAAAATCCTATTCCACATCTGGGTGTCATAAACACCCAAAAGGATGCACAACATCCCCCACCTCAAATAGGACAATATCACAATCCCAACAATCCAGCAGAACGAACAATTCTCCTCACCAGTGAGGAAGAAATTCTTTTGCAAACTCGTAATCGTTAGTATCCCCCAATAGCTGAGTCTACTCCCACATCTCCAGAAACAAACCCTACACCAACGGGACCCCCATTGGTGATCCCTCGCCCTTCCTTCGAACCACCATTACGCATCCCTCGCATCCCCTTGCGCAGGAATGTCCACAATCCACAGGCTAGGGCAGCTCATAATTACAGTTTGGTAGATGACTTAGCACAATCTCTAGCTGCCATGTCAGTTTTGGAGGTTCTCCAAACTTGCCCAACACAACGGAAATCACTACTTTCCGCCATGGGGGCAGTCGACCCTGCAGATACTCGACTCATTACCTTCGACCTGGATAACTGCGAACCGCGTCTTCCTGTAGCAGTTGCTATTCAAATACCTGTCAAAATACGGAACATCACTGTCCATCGGTGTATCATCGATGAAGGGGCATCCACATGCATCATGTCCAAAACCGTATGGCACAAACTTGGTTCTCCGGAACTCTTACCCTCCGCCATCACACTGCGAGCCTATGATGGAAGATCATCATCCCCTGAAGGAATCTTCCAAAATGTCCCCGTAGAACTCGGGGGCAAAACCGTCCTCATCGACATTGAAGTTATAGATGCCCCACTAGAATACAATATCTTGCTTGGCCGTACCTACATGTATGCTATGAAGGCAGTGGCATCATCAATCTTTAGGACAATCATGTTCCCTCACAACGGAAAGATTGTAACCATCGACCAAGTCACACATTACGAGCCAAACCCATCGGCCAGTCTCGATAACATTCTTCCACTCATTCATACAAATCAAGACGTATATCTACTCGTCGAGATGGGTCCTAGGATTTTCAAAGATCCATCCTTGTTAGGGACATACCATGGAGCACCACCACTCCTTCCCCCTAGCCAGGTATGCGTCGTTTCCTCTAAAGAAACTCTCCAGGAGGATACTCATCCTCCTCAGGAGGCTTCAGTCATCCCTGACGTCTCACCAGTCGCAGCACCACTCCCACAGGAGCCTCCCGCAAACTCATCGACCCCCACAGTCCACGAATCCACACTTCCTCAAGGACCTAATCCCCTTTGGGAGACAGTTCCCCGACCCCTCACTCAAATTCCCTTCTTTTACCCACCCCCCGGAGTAGAAGCTTTCCAGGTAGCTGCAACACTCACGCTTCCCAATATGGTGTTAGCAATCCCAGTGTGGTACTTACATCCACTTGAGATGGTCCCCCGCCCACAGGCAGGACTCCCCATGACAATTCCTGTCCTCACCCCCACTACCCCCAACACCCCCATACTCCCTACCCCCCCTGCTATGGCTGGGGGCAGGAGAAAAACAAAGGAGCCCACAGCTCCACTTCCTCTGCGCATCCCACCACCATGCGCGTTGTGTGACAAAGCGGGCCACCAAACCAACAATTGCCCATCACTACCAGAGTTGCGGAATTTGATTCCCCCCAACCCAACCCCCACACCACCCCTTACTACTGCTACTACTCAACCTTCCAGTAGTAAAGGGTTGAAGACCAAATTCGCGTGTGCCATTTGTTCTGAGTATGGCCATTACACCCATCATTGTCCATCACTACCTCATTTCCGGCAGGCATTAGACATCGTAAGCCGCAACTTTCAGAACAACCCACACCCTGCTACTTCGTCCACAACACCTATTACTGACATTCGTTATGTCACTACTTCCGTCAATGAACGCATGAGATGCCCTTGCTCCCTTTGCGATTCACTGGCTCATTTTACATACCAATGCCCGATGATCATCGAATATCGACGTCGTCAGTTGGCCCTGCAGCACCAACATGCAACAGAGGTAATTGACCTCACTTCATCACTGGCAGATCTTCACGTCATTTCCCCCGAACCCGAGGCCCTCCCAACGCCTCCATGGTTCTTAGATAACGTATCCGAGGACTTACCCCGTAATCCACCTAACTCTCCCGCCCATCCTTCTACGGAGATTCTACACCCAACCACCGCGGGTACTCCTCAATCTTTCAATATCTGGTTTATGTCGAGTGAACCCTCACCCTCTTCCAGCATTACCCCCTCTGTTCCTTCAGCAGAGGGCAACCACACTTTCACTGAGACCACTCCTCATGACCCATTATATTCCCGTCGTTTCTAATACGACGAAGAAATCTTGGAAGAGATACAACGCCCAGACTCTCCCTGGGACACACTACATCATCGTGCACTCTTCCTTCCGCAGGAAGCTCTCATGCCTCCTAGCCACAATCCCATTTTCGCAGTCGAAACCAAAGACTTTATCTCCTCAGGCACGGTTGATTGGTTCAAAAACCCCATTCCTGCACCCGATGCTTTGGAAGAAGGGAATTTGGCTAACATTTCCCCCACCATCAAAATCGACATTTCCATTACACCGGGAATCGTCGAAGAGATCATCATTGGAGCAGCTTGTACTCCTGAGGAAATCACTGCATACAAAGCCCTCTTCCAGGAATTTCGGGATATATTCACCTGGTCATACACGGAGATGCCTGGCATCGACCCTTCTATTGTCGAACATCGCATCGACACCTAGCCAGACATCACGCCCGTTCGCCAGAAACAACAACCGCTACACCCAGCCAAGGCCTCGGCTATCAAAGCTGAAATTGACACATTACGTACAACCGGGTTTATTTATCCTATCGCTTACACTTCGTGGGTTTCCAACCCTGTACCCGTAGACAAAAAATAGGGCACCATTCGCGTTTGCACCGACTTTTGCGATCTCAACAACGCTTGTCCAAAGGACAATTTCCCAACGCCATTCATCGACCAAATTATCGATGACTGCGCCGGCCACGAGGCTCTTTCCTTTATGGACGGATTCTCTGGATATAACCAAATTCAAATTCACCCAGCCCATCAATATAAAACTGAATTCATTACCCCGTGGGGTACATTTTCATATCGTGTCATGCCCTTCAGCCTCAAAAATGCCGGCGCCACGTTTCAACGGGCTATGACATATATCTTTCATGATTTCGCTGCCATCATCCTAGCCTACTTGGACGACCTCACTGCTCGCTCCAAGAAGCGTACCCAACACCTCGATGATTTGCGAAGCATCTTCCAACGGTGTCGTCAATACAACATCCGCTTGAATCCCCTCAAGTGTGTGTTCTGCATCACCGCCGGACGCCTCGTCGGTTTCATCGTTTCCCAAAACGGTTTTACCGTGGACCCCCTCAAAGTCCAAGCCATCACCGAAATTCCACCTCCTCGGAATTTACAACATCTACAGAGTCTACAAGGCAAAGCCAACTTCCTCAGACGCTTTGTTCCTGATTACGCCATACGCGCACATGGTTTCCTTCGCTTACTACGTCTCGAAATCCCTTTTCATTGGGACGATTATGCCCAACAGTCGTTTGACGACCTCAAAACAACACTTTCAAATGCACCTTTGATTAGTGCACCTGATTACAATCGCGACTACATTCTCTACGTATCAGCATCAGCTGTATCAGTAGCCGGCATCCTCGTCCAGCTCGGAGATGACAATCGTGAACACGTCATTTATTACGTCAGTAAGAATCTTTCAGGACCACCCCTGAAATATAAACACGAAGAGAAACTTTCTCTTGCAGTTGTCCTCGCAGTATAGAAACTGCGCCATTACATTCTGCTTCGCACCACCAAGGTCATCGCAGATTCCAACCCTATGCAATATTTGCTCAGCCGTCGCCATGTTAACGGTAAATTCTCTCGTTGGATCATTATCCTTCAGGAATACGACCTCGAGTTCTCAACATCCAAGAGTAAGAAGGCCCTCGTTCTCGCAGAACTTGTCACAGACCTTCCCTCAGACATACCCAGTACCCCCGTCAATACTGACTTTCTTGACGAACATCTCTTCTACATCGCTTCTGATGATCCTTGGTATGGCGACCTTCTCGTCTACCTACGAACCCAAAAGTTCGGTCAACACCTATCACGAGATGATCGTCCGCGCATTCGCCATCAGGCCCCCCGCTATCTCCTCATCGGAGACATTCTATATCGGCGGGGCATCGACACCATTCTGCGTCGTTGCCTGACTATTGACGAGGCCGACAGAGTCTTAAACGACTGCCACAACGACGCCTGTGGAGGCCATCTCTCGGGCATCGCCACAGCTCAAAATATCATCCGAGCTGGCTATTTTTGGCCTTCCCTGTTTCATGATTGCATTCACGCCGTGAAATGTTGTGAGCAATGTTAGCTCTACGCCAACAAAGCCCGCGCTCCCCCCGCTCTTCTTCACCCCGTCATTACTGCAGGCCCCTTTTGTAAGTGGGGCATTGACTTTATGACTTGTAATCCCCCCTCCAGCAATGGTCACAAATACATTGTTGTCGCTGTCGATTACTTCACCAAATGGGCCGAAGCTATGCCTACCTTCAACAATACCGCTGACACTGCAGCGCGCTTTTTCTTCAACCACGTCATATCACGTTTTGGCATACCACTCCAACTTGTTTCTGATCATGGGAAACATTTTGAGAATGAGATCTTCGTCGAACTCTCATCTCGGTTAGGCTTCTCTCACGGGTTTGCCTCACCATACTACCCGCAGTCAAACGGACAAGTCGAGGCAGTCAACAAAGTCCTCAAGACCATGTTACAGCGCACGGTAAATAAACATAAAACCAATTGGTATCATATGTTATTTTCCGCGCTATGGGCTTATCGAACGACAGTGAAGACCGCCACGGGTTTCACGCCGTTTCACTTAGTCCATGGGGTCGAGGAAACTCTTCCTATTGAGTGCGAAATCCCCACCCTTCGCACCGCCATTGAGCTTTTACCTGACACTGCTCCACTGGAGCAGTGCTTACTGAACTTGGAGTCTCTGGATGAGGATCGTCGATCCTCATTACAGAACAACGAGGCAGCTAAAAAACAATCCAAAGCTACCTTCGATCGCCATGTCAACCTTCCATCATTTCGCGAAGGCGACCTTGTCCTAGCCTATGATATCGCTCACGATACCTTTGGCCACGGAAAATTTGAATCACTCTGGCATGGCCCTTACATCATCCAACATTGCCTCACCAAAGGCGCATACATCCTGGCCTCCCCCGAAGGCCTCGCACTCAAAGAACCCGTCAACGGGTTATACCTCAAGAAATTTTATGCTTAGAAGTAGTCAAAACTACTTTAGGTTAGTTTTTCTTCTCTAGCGTTTTTAATCTTTTTGATCCTACATCTAAACTATCCTTTGTGCTATTGACAGATGACTCCTCCACCAGCCTACCACATTGGTTACGCCGACGGCGCTAGCCGTTGGACACAAAATCTCGCTTCGGCTGCTTGGGCTCTCTACACCCCTTCACATGAAATGCTACATTCCAGCGACATCTATTTAGGGCCAGCAACCAATAACCAAGCCGAATACACTGCTGTCATTGGCCTCTTGACCGACGCCCAGCATCATCATATTCGTTACCTTAGCGTTTTCCTTGACTCTCAGCTAGTCGTTCTCCAGTTCAACAATGTTTACCATGTACACGATCCGTGCCTCTTCCGCAAATACCTGCATGTTAGACTGTTATCTCGACATTTTGATTCCATTCCATTTACACATATTCCAAGAGAATTGAATCAAACAACAGATGAAATAGCTAACATGGTGTTAGATTGGCATATATCACATCAAAATACACAGATATAAACATCACATAGCATCCTGTCACAACATATAGGGAACATCGATATCATCATCATCATCAAAAACAAAACACATGTAACACATTTGATCTCAAAATATGTCTACTCATGTATATATATAGCATCTGAATGTTTACATACATAAAAATACATCGACCCGCAGGCCCGTGCCACATCATGGTACAAAACTTGGCTCACCAGCCTAAAATCAAAAAATGGTATACACAATACATCATACAATCAGGGGGCCTCTAGGGCACCCCCCGCTGCCCCTCCCTCAGGAGGCGGTGGTGGCCCACCTCTACCTGCCCCAGGCGGTGGTGGTGGAACATCAGCGGGACCACCCTGCCCAGGCGGCAGGCGTCCACTGGTCATAGCAGCAAGCACAGCTGCTCGCCGCATGATCGACCGCCATGGCGGCGGTAACCCAACACACTGCTCCAGGAACTCCTCATCCTGGATATGACTCCACATGCCCTCAGGCACGTCTCGCAGCACCGTCTCAAAACGATGGACTAGGTCCTCATCAGCTCCGGCTGTCGCCGACGGAGCATGAGACGGCCCCGCACCAGGGTCATCCAAGCGACGCCTCTGCGCCGGTCTCTCAGGCTCTGCTGGTCCTCCAGCAGCCTCATCCCTCGGGCGCCGCCCTCCACGCAGCGGTCTCTCCTGCTCTCGCTGCACTGGCGCCTGGAACACATCCACCTCACGCCCACGAGGAGCCACATCTGCACAAGCACCAAACAAGCAACAAGCAATGATATCAGTGTCTATACATCAAAACATATACACTAGTATATCAACAACATAATATAATTCATAACATACAAGTACACAGCATACCTCTGTGATCAAATACCTCCCCAGGAGGCAATACCATATCTGGGTCCCTCCGGAAGTCCACCCCCGCATACGGGAACTGGAGTATAAACTGCGGCGTCTGCCGCCATATCTGCGCTGCCTCCTCCGAAAAATAGTGACCCCCTTCGCCACCACCGTGGCGAACCAAGATCTCGGACCACCGCCTCAACCGCGGGTGTCGTGCAGCTGGTACCTCCAGCACCACCCTCGGCCGCAACGCCGACACTCTCTCCAGGAAAAAGACCACCAGGATGGAGCCAAAAGCGAACTCCCCCCTACCTGTCGACCGACAACGGTCCAGCTGCGCGATCATCCGCGCGTGGAGAGCCAAACTCCAGGCGAACCGCTCATGGCCCACCACCACCCTCTCCATCAACATCAGTTCCCCACCACTAATCCAGTGGGGCGCTGTGGACCCATAGACCCGCACTATCATCGCCGCTACGCAACGATGCAGTAGAACATCTAGCGCATTGATGCGCACGGCCGACCCAGTCATGTAGTGCCCGCCCGAGCAGAATCGCCCGGTGACCTCCGCCAGATCAGTCTCTCTCGACAACACAGGCGCTGTCGGCAAAGGTGTTCCCCGAAAGGGGAGCCCAGTCAGAAAATATATATCCTCCTCAGCAGTGAAGGCGACCCGCTCTCCTCGCACGAGGAAGCAGTGCTGCTGAGGGCTCCACATCTCAATAAGAAATTGGAGCAAGTACTCCTGGGCCCGTATCAGAGGGCACTCAAAAAACTTTAGCAACCCATTGGCTGCTAAAGTCACCCGCACCGTCGGCCTCGCCTCGGCCACCTCCTCCCGCAGCGGCTCCCAGTCCCGCTCGCGCCATCGCACGTCCATGCTCACTAATAGCTGCCTGCACACAACCCAGAAACCTATATTAGCTTGGGCACTCATCCAATACATCAAAGTGAGCTAATTTTTTCACCCAAAAACCTTGCCTCGAAGGTGTGGTTTTACCACCCACAGGCGCGCGCACATGCGCACCTGTTCGCTGTACAGGCGCGCATGAGCGCGCGCCTATTTTTCCGACAGGCGCGCTTAAGAGTGCACCTATTCACAATACAGGCGCGCTCATGAGCGCGCCTGTTGTACTCACATGCGCGCTCTCAAAGCGCGCCTGTTCGCCCTACAGGCGTGCACACATGCGCGTGTCTTCAGTGAATAGGCGTGCCTTCATGCGCGCCTTTCACCGAGTCACCCGCGCATGTGGGCCCACTCCCTACCCAAAAAACCCCTAAAACTCCCCTATGACCCCCTGTACCTACCCTGCCCAAAACTTTGAAACCTATAACTATGCAGGATGTTCAGACCACTAACCTGAAACTCGCACGCCAGGAAATGGATGCCTCGTGCTCTCTGAGTCGCTCAAACTCCTCTGAATCTGCTCTAGAATCACTATAGCAGCAGGTACAAATGAGGTGGTAATGTGGGCCCTACAACTATATATAGGGTTTTTGCCAAACTTCCACTCATCATTCCGGGAGCCCACGACGTCCATTTTTCGAACCGTCTTCAGCCACGGGATCATCATCCCGCCACCTACATCATGGCTGTCCCTTGGCCACTTTTCATCCCGGGCCCCCGGGGTGCCCTTTTTTCACATCATGGCCAGGTATGCATGCACATTGTCACATTTATCTAATACATGTTCATATTTGTTATCCTCTTCAGATATTGTTCACTTTGGGTATTCGGTTGTTCTATGTGCAGGTACTTGATCAGCATCTCTCCACTTCACTCCTTCAGGTATATACTCAGCACTGGCATGTAGTCTCTCCCACTGTATTGCATTTACATTCCAGTCACACCCTCTGATATTGGCCTTTAGGATACCCATTCCTGGCTCGACAGTACTCACACCTCCATTTGCATTGCATTAGGGTACTGTCACCCGGTAGCATTCTCACCTACATGAGTTGTCCCATTTATAGCACCTATCGGCACTTTTGAAACTCATGCTGTTCTTCATCACCCTTTAGGGATGGGAGTCCCAGTAGTCTTTTCATCATGTTGCAGATCAACCACATACTTCTTCTCCTCCTTTTTGCTAGCTTCCCATACGGACTCCCAGATCATTCCTTTATGCTTCAGTTCATTTTACTTGCACACCCGCAGGATCATGAACCCTCCATCTCTCCACTATCAGTTTGCCCATCTGCGAACCGATCTTCATTTCACCTACCTCATACAGAAACCCGCCAATGGGGCCCCCACCCTCCATTCACTTTCACCGACATTTCTGCCCTACCAGGGGCACTCATTTTACACTGGGGCACCCGTTTCTGTATTTTGTACATCTTTCCCAAAATTATTTATTATTCATTGTACAAACACCTTTATTTCCAGCCATTGCCACTTCGTTACTTTGGTCATCATCGTTGGCGAACTTCTTTCCTTTTTTGGCAACATGCAACCCATGTCACCCTTGGTTGGAGCATCACTTCTCATTCACCCTCGCCGACATCGTCTATCTCTTCAGAGTACTACCCAGGTCACCTACCATTTATCCTCTGAATTTATTTACCTTGTCCTGCCTCTGGCACAACTTAGCCCTGGTCTTGTCGTCCCCCTGACACTCGACCTTGTTACATGGTTGCGGCCACTATTTCTCTCATATATCCTCCAACCAAGGGCAGTCTTGAGTCATCCCACTTCTTGATTTTGTCCATGTACCTCTGCCGCCTCGTCACCTCAGTAGATTCCACGGAGTACCTTTTTTCTTCTGGGAGTCGCGTCTCCCTTTTGTCGACATCAACACACTTTTCCAAAAGGGCGATAGTATCTTGGTCCTCATTTCCCCTTCAATGAGCGATCTCGGACGACACAGGAGGAAACACCATTGCTCCCTGATGTCGTTGACCCCCGTAACATTCGATGCCAACACTTTCTCATGTTACGGTGGGTCTTACTTTGCGACTATTGTAGTTTTCATCCTCAATTGCCGAAGACCTATGAACTTAGTAGGGCTACCACTGCCCACATCACTGTCGTTGTTTACTGCCGCGACCATCACCACTGGTTTAGAGTATGTTCCTTTGCAGAATTGTCTTCTGCCTTTATCATTCCGCCCCCGAGGGTGCTGCAGTCGTCTACATCAACAATTCAGACATTTCCTCTTCAGAGTTACATCACACGAGCATGGGGCATGCACGCCTCGTTTGTACACATTTGTATATTGTTTCACACCTTGTGGAAGGTCGGATCTACAGGTTCCTATCTTCTCCAATGGATTTCTCTACACGGTCTCACTCTTGCTCTCCCTTACCACACCATTCTTAGTAAAAGAAACATTGATGAATTTTGGCTATACGTTTTGCTCCTAACCTCATCCATCAGGGGGCATCTGTTATCACTGAAATTTCGTCCGCACAGGGCGACAAGAACTCCGCATCATCAACATAGAAAAACAGTCATTCATGGCACAAGGTTAATTCCACAGCACAACAAAAGGGGTCAAAACTATACAAAATGGCCAAAAAATTACAAAGCGCGTTGCACCCACTGAGCGCGCGCGCGCGTAACGTTTTCGTACCTAGAGCGCATATGCGCGGCTGTGGGGTAAGAAACCTGCGCACCTGCCAAACGACGCATTTATGAAACTGGTCGGCCTCCCAACCACTAATGGATCGGCTCCCAAGTCGATTTGACACCAAATCCGAGCTCAATCTGCGTGGGGAGGCTGGTCAAAGACCTAATTGTGCCCTAAAGAGCCCCTTTTCACATTCAAAAGAGGTTGCATAATAACCCAATGCTTGGCTATAAAAAGCCATGAATGACCAACATTTCTTCAAGGAATTCTTCATACTGTTATGCTGCTGAGATTTCTAGAGACCCCTTCTTTGGCAACACACATTGTGAGCTGCATTTCATAAGC
>CBVK0100589161.1:0-11371 GCA_900067695.1 Picea abies | reverse complement strand
CTATTTATTATATCTAACTACCATAGTGGGCCTTATTTAATAATATAGTGTACCTAGTCCACCTTACATTGAATGACCTCCACTATTATCACTATGGGCCCTCTGGGCCCCCCTACTACCTCTCTAGTTTCCTTACACTTATCCCATTCCACTTGTCTGGGCATTGGGTTGACCTATTTTTCAGGACTGCACCTTATCTCGTGGGAAGAAGGGGCTAAAGGCCCAGAAAGTAAAAACAAGCTGATAAAATATAAAATCCTAAGAATAAAACCTCGAGATGCTTCGCCCAAGGATCCTCGAGAAAGTAATTAAAGGCTTCTCAGCAAGAAAAGAGAGGGACTCGAAAAAGTAATAAAACAAGACTTAACTAGAGGATAGGGGGTCTCATCACGAGCCAACCTATTAGGTCCATGGGTACCTAGCAGTATGACATTGCCACCAGCTGGTTACCATGCCAGGGCAGTGTCTCTTGGTTGCATGGCCAAGGGAAAGGGGGTCTCATCACGAGCCAACCTCCTCATTTCTGTGAAAGTACTTGTGGGTAACACTATCACCACTGGTCACCACGCCAAGGCAGTGTCCCCTGATTAACTTTTGAACAAAAAAGCAATAAAAAATGAAAGAATAAAAAGAATAAGAATAAAAGGAAAGAATGGGCTTGGAAAAATTGCATCCAAGACAGGTACAACTCACCTTCTACAAAGGCACCCACAGGTAACGTTTTTTGCATCCTTGACCCTCATTGCACCTAGATGCTTGGACATCCCCTGACCACATTGCCCACTTACATGGCTTGGATGAGATCTCTTTCGAGAACTTTCCTTTTCCAGTGGACACTAGCCCAATAAGACGTCTTGTTCTTTTCTCCAAACTTGTAATGTAGGCTTGTGTAATATCTTTGAGCTTTTGACTGATATATTAGGGATTTTATGCACATGTTTAATAATATTGATGATGAGATGTGATTAACATTGCTATGATCCCTATGACTAATGAGCCCATGGAGGGTGTAGCTATTGATGTGCATAACCATGCCTAACATACATGTACCATTTTAGATTGGTACACATGGGGAGATGATTAGTTCGGACCTCCATGGGGCTGAAGAGCCCACCAAGTGGATGTTGAGACCCCATCAAGGGACAGATACATGACAAAGATGGATTAGGGGCTTTGCATCGAAGAAGAGGAGGAAGTTCCACCAGAGGCACCTTGGCAGAGCTTGACCTAGGGGGATTGGCCCTTTTTCAGTGGAACGTTGGCCTTGGAAGGCCAAGGATGTCACCCATGATGACCATGCCATCATCCAACCTTATGGACGTCTTGGGAGGCAGACTAGGCAGTATTGACACATGTGGCAGGCTGGAGAATCCTAAGGAGGGCTGATGTTTTGCTCCAGGATGCTCCATTTTCCCTAAAAGGGGCTAACATCTCCTTTAGAGGGGCTTGATGTCTCTTTTAAGCTTTATTAGGGTTTTAATTTGACATTTTAATGTAAAAACAATATGATTTAGTATTTTGGCCTTGTTGGCCTTTTTTTTCATGACCTAAAATGTAAAATTAGGTCATGGTACTGTATAAATGAAGGATTTATACCTTCATTTTTGGATCATCTCACACTCACTCATAGTGAGGTCTGAAATTTGCGCCCTCTCTTGGGTTATTGGCTGAATTTGTGAGGCACACTTGTTGAAGGAAGACTTTTTTGGCATATTTTGGCATTTCTCTTAATGGAAGGTCTTACAACTAGGATTTGCTATGTTTTTCTTGGTGATATGTAAGTATTTTTCTGCAAACCTTATTGATTGAATGGTTGCATTACTTATTTCTTGCATATATTTATAATTTTGTTGAATAAATCCTAGGTGACAAGCACACAGGTAGGTCCTTGCCTCATGTCCCCATTGAGATATTTTTTTTTTCAGCCATTATTTGAAGAAGGAGAGAGCCTAGAGAGCCTAGACGTAGCTACACTCTCATTCTCTCTTCCCTTTTTCTAGCCGTACTACTTACAAGATGAGAAGAAGGAGATGCCTCAAAGCTTAGGTCATCTACACTTTGGGCTGATTTTTCTAGGGTTTGTTGGTAGAGCCTTGCTGTAGCAACACTTTGCTTCATCAAACCCTCTTGTCTTGGTTTATGCTATCTCTTTAGCTAGCTGTAATTTCCATTGAGTTAAGGAAGGAGGAGAGACCACCAAGGCCTAGTTCCCCTACACTAAGGTGAGCCTCTCTCCCCTAGGGTTTTGACTTTGAGGCCTTGCTCTAGCAACACCTCAAAGCTTCTCCCTCTAGTCCTTAGCCGTACTATCCTAATCCTTCATCTCTTGCGTCCTTCACTTTTGAATCCATTAAACCCTAAGGCACTAATCTAAACAACCTCTTGCTTTGAAGTGAACTTGATCACAACCATCTTCAAAACCTTGAATCAATTCTTGACTACTAACCCTAGCCTAGGAAATAACCAAACTAACATGTTGCTGCCGTCATCTTTAGCTATAATATCATTGGTGCAACTAAAATGTTTCCTTTATAAGAAATTGAATGGTGATTAAAGGAATTAATTGAATGAATTATTGATTTGTTGCATTGAATGCCATATTGTTTCAGGATTTATTGAAGAAGTGACATAATTTTCATTGCTATTTTATAAACATTGAGTTCATCAATATTTATTATCAAATTCCTTACATGTGTATCAGATAGTGTTATAACCCTAAATTGCATTATCCCTGCTTACCTGGCATCAGGCCTACTCATTGCCTTTCCTTGCCAAAGCCATGCTGAATAGACTCTTCAAAAACCTCCTAAATCAAGTAACCTGCGCCCTAACCTAGCACTGGGTGCATTGGGACGCTGGCAGGCCTTCTGCAACACGCGGGTGAACGCTGGCTGGCCCACTACAGCCCGCGTTTACCTAACAAAGCAAAAAATCAGGAAAGTTTCCGCCGGGATGAAGAGCTTTTTGTTAGTTAACTGGAACTCCCAACCATGCATGGCCGAGAGTTCGCCTAAAACCCTAGCTCCTTCTAGCCTATAAAAGAAGGGGTAGGGGTACTATTCAAAGGAGGAAAAATCATAGCAAAGAAACTCTGCCAAATTGCCAAGTCTATTTTGTCCCAACCCTTTAGCCTTGCCTCAAGCTTTAGGAGGAATTCAAGCACAAGCAGTTGAAGGAAAAAAGAAGAGGAGGAGCCCAGGATCAGGATCGAGGAACGGTGGCTGGTCTCTAAAATCATTGTAAGTTGATTCATATTGAGATTAATGAAAAAGATACTTTTCCCGTCCCGAATACATGAATCTAATCTATGTTATCTGATTTATGTTTTATCTCTAACCCTCTAGTAGATTAGTAGCATGCATGCGTAGTTTTGTCTTGATTGCAGGAAGCTTTGTGGAAGGAGCAGCAACAACAAGGAGATAAAAGCTCAATGAAGGATCTACTTCAACCATTGATAAAAAGGTTAGTTGATTCTTCCCATGTTTGCCTGAGAAAAAGGGGTATAGGTTTGGGTAGGAGGTTAAAAGTTATTCTTGAAGGGTCATGATTTGCATGCAATTTTAAAGCCCTAGCTTGCTAGTCCGTAGGGTAGAAAAACCCCGCAACAGAATTGGCGACTCCACTGGGGATAGTCTTACTCTTAGGGTTTCCAGATTTGGTTAAAGATCTTTTGGGTAGTTCAAAGAAGTTCAGTCTTTGTTTCTTTGTTTATTTTTGTTTTCTGTTAGGTCAATGCTAGCAGGGAACCTGGTTATCAATACCAGTCTTCCTTGACTGACGCTTGACATTTAGTCACGAGACACACAGAGGTACAGGCGGGCTGCAGAAGGCTTGCACGCGTGTGCCCGCGCCCTAACCATCTACAGCCCGCGTGTGAACGCCTGCTGTAGTGATTTCAGTAGCGTGTAGAGCCCAGGAAGCTTAAGAGGCAGCCCCCTCTTCCCTGTCAGAAGTTTATCTTCTCAGGGGGCTTTCTGGATCCTGTCTGGGTCTTGATTGGTTTATTGTTTTGTGTTTCAGTCTGTCTTATTGTGTTGTTTTTCTTTACATTGATTTTTCTTTTTGAAAATCTTGCTTTTCTGTTAAAGTGATAGCATCTAAGCCTTTTAGAGACTCTAGTTGTCAATACCAGAAGCATTTTTCAGGACTAGACTATCTGTGTGTGATTTTATCTCAGTTTTTATATAGACCTGCGGCCTGTTTAAGTCTAGCCCGCGGGTACCCACGCGCTGTAGAAGATCAACACGCATTTGCACACGTGCTGTCTTGGTGACAGTCGCGGGCTTGATTGGCAGCTTTTCAGCTTGGGTGGGGCAGTCATCCCCTCCTGTGGTGAGAAGATCTCCTCTCAGGGGTCTAGAGTCTGGGGCTGCACAGTCAGCAGGTTAGGGCATTTCCCCCTTAGCTTGTGTTTATTATTAGATTTTTTGATAGAAAAGAAAAAAGAGAAAAAAATATTTGTTTTATGGTTTTTAGGCAAGTGTTAGAATTGGTGCTGTTGTGATTGCTTTGTTGCATTTTTGTGCTCTGATTCTGTTTGCGATCTGCGCTTTAAGCCAGAATTTTATTTTATTCTTTTGGTTTTGTTCTTGTCATCATTTTTCCTTGTTGTGTTATTTTACAATGAAATAAAAAACAATTTCATGTTTCATTTTCTTCTTGGTTTGAGGATTGTGTTGTTGCATCAGTAGCTAGGAAAGAAGTCTTTTTGCATAAGTTTTGCAGTGCATGCCTAGTATAAGTAGCTCGCAGATCTGAGCGAAAGTACTTCATATTTACTGCGTGAAATCTTAGTACACTTGAAAAGAAAAGAAGTCTTTCATTGAAAAGTTGTTGGTTTTGCATTTTAGAAAAAGTTTGTTTCCAAGCATTTTGTTCTTTTTGCTTTGAGTCTTTTTATACACCATCAGTTTCACTTTCGCACCTTGAGACTTTAAAAATCCCATTAAAAACAACGCTAAATAAAATCAAGTAGACTTTTCTGTTTGTAGGGTGAATTCACTAGCTTAAGAATAGGGCCTTGGAATAGGTTGGAGAGTAAATTCTCCAAGGCCACCCAAACCAAACATTGGAGTCTGTCAATAAGGAGTTTAGAAGTCCAGTTACAAAAAATTATCCAGGACCCCCCTCTAACACAGGGGCTAAACACGAGGTCGCGTAAGGAAAGGTAGCGGAGATAACCCCTCCAAAGCTGGATCGAGCATTGTGGAGAACACATATATAGGATCTGTTAAGGGATTCCATCGTTAGCATTTTCCACGGAGCTTCGTGGGTCTCGAATCCGTTCGAGGTCCTCAGTCGTCTTTCGGAACACTTGCTCTCGATACCCTTGACAGGTTTTAGGCTTGATACCTTGCTCATTGTGGTCTACCCGACTACCGACTGTACCCGCCTGATAGCTGTTCATGTGATGGCAAACTAGTTGCCAATCTTTTCTAGGGACATACACAGGTGACTGCGGGGGTATACCGCGGTACCTAGGACAGACATCGGACCAACTCTTTGCAGAGTAGACCCGGAGGGTGCTTCCGTATTCGAGTTTCACTTGCACCGGTAAGGTACTCTAGTGTTGGTTGTTGTAACTCTTCTTCCTACTAATATAGTGCTTTCTTGATTTATCTTCTAGGGGATTTCTTTTAGTGCGTGTTACTGTTTGTTCGTATAGAATACCTTAGCGTGTTGTGAATATTCTCACACAGTGGAGGATTCAGCGCTCCGCCGGTCATGAAGGCTTCTGGGCCTGCCGCCGGTTATACTGGAGCCACCCCCGCCACCACTGAGGTGGAGGTTAAACCATCAAGGGTCTTACAAAGCAACTGGGGATTTTGAGCCTGAACAACCCCCCGAGGAATCGACCGCCAATATTGGATTGGTTGAAACCTCAAACGATGATTCTTGGCCGGACATTATTGTGCCAATTCAATTTTACGAACGCCTATCAGTACCTAACCCAGTTATGGAACAAATCTCTGGGAATTCTTCCATTCCTATCACTGTTGTTACCACAGGAGAAGCTTCTCCTAACTTGCCTTTGTCGACGGTTCGGGCCACCACAGTCTCGGCCACAACTACGTCGCAAAGTGGATCGACGCCATCTATCACGGCGGCCACACCTCCTTACAGACCTAGTGTGACAGGTGCTCCATTTTCATACGATATTCCTAGTTCAGGAACGAGTCCTGCACTCACCTCTTCTATTTCACAGACTTTGGGTTTGGGGGCAGGGAGCTCTAACGCTTCTCTACAAGGTCAAATTGGGGGCATTCCTGTCCCTTTCAATGCTTTTCCTTACGCTGGAGGTCATATCTCTCCTTCGTCCCCTTCACTCAGTGGATTGCCTCAGCAGTCCGCCGGGCTACCTACACACACGAGTCCATTTGGAGCCGGGAGTCAAGGACCACCTGTGCAAACTCAACCGGTAGGTTCGTCACCGTTTGTTTGGAACGGGACGGTTGGTAATAACACTTTTGCATCTGCTACTTTCCCATCAGGGGGCACACCCATTTTTGGACAGTCTACGCTGACACAGGGTACTATTCCTGCACTGGGGGCACATATACCAGGACCTTGGAACTCAGCACAAGGATCCGTTCCATCCTCTGGAATGCCGTTCTGGGGTAACTCTTTCCACAGCCATTGGAACCCCAGACAGACTTCTATGCCTCTTCCATCAGGACCGACATGGGGTAATCCATCCCAAAGTCCATCAAACACCATGAATGCCCAACATCCTATGTCCTTCATGGGGAATCAACAAATGATGTCTCCTCAAATGCAAAACCCTTATACTGGTCAGGGCAATGGTTTCTATCAGAACCCGGGCCAGCAGCCAAACTTTTCCTGGCAACCTAGTGCCAGTCAAACTCCAGGACCCTTTTACCCTGGCTATCAACAACAGCCTAAACTACCTTTCTTGGCAACATTACACTTGTCGGATTTAACACGGTTGTTGAATGATCCTATCTGTCACGATCTGCGTTGGCCTCCTATGCCGACGAAGTTGCCTTCAGACATCCCAAAGTTCGAGGCCAAGCCTAATGAGGATCCAGGTGATCACGTGACCACTTTCCACTTATGGTGCTCATCTAACTCACTAAAATATGACTCCATTCAGTTGCGATTGTTTCAACGCACTCTTATTGGGAGCACCGTGAAATGGTACATAGAGCTTGATCGTTCATGATATTCCTTTTTTGGTGAACTGGCTATGGCTTTCCTTAACCATTTCCAGTTACCTGTGAGATACGACGCTGGCACAGAGTTGCTAGCCAATTTCGAGCAGACGTCAGCGGACCATATCTCTGATCATATTCGAGAGTGGCGATGTCAAAAGAGTCTTATCAAGGTACCCGTCCCACCAACATTCCTGCTTGAGTGGTTCCTTAAGTCTTTAGTTCCGCAGTTATCCAAAGACGTCGCAACTTCAGGGGTCTTCTCCAAGGAAGAGGCCATCATGAGGGCTCAACAGTTTGAGCTTATCTATTCTCAGTCTGGTCTATTGTACACCATCCTGCCGGATGCACCACGATCGATTCTGGACAAAACCAGACAGAGAGTCGGACCACATGCCGATGGCATCGTTGGTTCGGCACAAACAAAGCCCGCTGAGCAATTGACAAAACAATTGCAGCAGTTATCTATACAACATTTAGCGGCCAGCCAGACTACTGCTTCGGCTGCTCCTCCTACTCAAACGTCAGAAGTACACTCCGTACAGACGACTAACCCAAAGGCCAACCAACAGCCTGAAGGAAAGAAAAAACAACCCAAGAAGGGTAAGGGGGATAAGAAACCAAATGATAACGCTGGCGAGGGCACCACAGAAAGGAATAAGGCGAGGTATTCGTGCAACTTATGTGCGGAAGACCAACAAACCCATCTATGACCTTGACTTGCAGAGGCCCAGAAGTTTGTCACACAACAACAACAAGCCATGTTGACTAATCCCTTTCAACATGGGCAAAATTTAACTCAAGCCTCTGCAAGTACGGAGGGAGGCAGCCACGAACACTGCCCTCACCCCAATAATTCATCTTTCGCAAACGTATATATGATGAAAAGTGACGCTTTCATAGTGACTAGAGCTCATGATTATAGCAAACCAAGTGCCTCTGAGAAGGGCAAAGAAGCCAAGATCCCATCTCTTCCTCTACAGATCGAGAAGACGTTGGGAGAAACAATGACCCGCATCCCAAAAGGTGCGTTTAAATGAGCTTCTCATAATCCAAACGCAAGCGCTGCCCAGAACTACTCTGTGGTGGAAGATTTGTCACAAACCCCTTGTGATATGTCCGCTTTGGAGGTCCTCCAAAGTTGCCCTGCTCAGAGAAAAGCCTTGTTGACTGCTTTGGGCTCTTCTGAGACTTGTAACCCAGGAACTATCATGTTAGATACGACTGAATTGAAACCTCGTTTGCCTTACCACGTCGCATTTCAGATAGTAGTGGCTCACCCCACGAAAACCTTTACACGAAATATCTTCCACACAGTGGTAGACGAGGGCACTTTGACTTGTGTTATGTCGTTAGCATGTTGGAAAGCCATTGGTCAACCTGAGTTGTCTCCGTCACCTACTCTTCTCACTGCGTTCGATGGTCATTCTTTTCGACCGCATGGCATCATCCCTTCTTTCCCTGTGCAGTTAGGGGGGAAGACCGTGTGCGTCGAAGTAGAGGTAGTCGATGCCTCCATCGATTACAATCTATTGTTAGGTCGTAGTTGGACTTATGCAATGCAAGTGGTGGTCGCTACAGTTTTCTGAGTCTTACTATTTCCACATGAAGGCCGGATAGTGACTATTGATCAATTGTTCTTCTCTCGACCTGACCCAGCCTTGGGGGCATCCATGGTTCCCATGGTAGATAATCCTCAAGCCGGGGTCATCAATGTAGGAGTTGGTTTGTGCCCATCTTTGATGGGTACCTTTGACTACCCACCTCCTCATGACGATGTCAAGTTTATATCGACTCACCACAAGGCTGAGATTTTCCATGTTTCGTCATTCCGCACGACTTACTTTCAGGATCCGTGGACTCTTCCTTCCCCATCAGACATGATGGATACGACAGGGCATGCGGGCATGTATATGCCCTTGTTAGCCGCTGAAGTAGCGTACTCTTTGGTTCAACAAGCTTCAACTACTCCTGATCCGATTCCCGCACTAGAGTTGGATCCACTCCTTGAGCCTATCTGGGCTCAGGATTCTCTTGTCAATACCGATTCGTTAGACTTAGTCTTGCCTTCTGACGAAGCCATAATTGAAGCAATGACTGGTCCGGAAAAACCTTGGGACGATTTTCATCACAGATCATACTTCCTCCCAGAGTTACACAAAATCGAGGCAGGAGAATTCACTATCACCATGACGGGAGATCAACCTTGTCCCATTAACCTCTTGGCTACACAGGATATTTATGTTGAGGGCAACATGGCAACTATCACTGCCATGATACCTATCAATATCTCCTGAAACCCCGACATCATGGAGAATGTCTTCGTCGGAGCGGACTGCTCCCCTGAAGAGATTCAGATTTACACGGATCTTTTTAAAGAATTCCGCGATGTTTTTGCTTGGTCTTACGAGGAAATGCCAGGCATCGATCCAAAAATTGTTGAACATGAGATCACTACGTATCCGAACGCTAAGCCTGTTCGACAGAAACTTCGTCCAGTTAATCCTAGGAAGGCAGCAGCCATCAAGGCTGAGGTTGAGAAATTGCTTAAGGCAGGGTTCATATACCCTATCCACTTGACTGAATGGGTGTCAAATCCCATGCCAGTCGATAAAAAACAAGGCACGATTCGTGTCTGTACCGATTTCCGTGATTTGAATAAGGCATGTCCGAAAGATAATTATCCAACCCCATTCATCGACCAGATCATCGATGAGTGCGCTGGTTGTGAAGCCTTTTCATTCATGGATGGTTTCTCGGGTTACAACCAAATCCAAATCAAACCCGAGGACCAACACAAAATGACATTCATTTGTCCATGGGGTACATTCACCTATCGAAAAATGCCTTTTGGTCTCAAGAACGCTGGAGCCACTTTCCAGTGGGCCATGTATTTTGTGTTTCATGACCTCAAACATATAGTCGAGGCTTATTTAGATGACTTAGCATCACACTCTCGCAAGCGAAAGGATCATCCAACACACCTCAGACTCATCTTTGAACGCTGCCGCTACTTACAGATTCGCTTAAATCCCAAAAAGTGCAGCTTTTGCGTCATGTTAGGACGTTTGTTAGGTTTCATTGTTTCAACAACGGGGATCATGGTCGATCCTCTTAAGGTGGAGGCAATAGTACAGTTACCCCCCCCACGCACAATTTTACAACTTCAAAGTCTTCAAGGCAAGGCGAACTTCTTACGACGCTTCATCACCAACTATGCCGAAATAACCAAGGGCTTCATGCATTTACTGAAGAAAGACATTCCTTTCCTCTGGGACGAAGCAGCGCAACGCTCTTTCGACGCATTGAAACACGCCCTTACAACCACACCTCTGCTACGGCCACTGAATTATAACAAGGATTTCCTATTATATCTGGCTACCGCAGAGTCAACCATCGGCATGGTTTTAGTTTAGGAAGATGATTTGTTTTCTGAGTACGTGATCTATTACCTGAGCCGAGGCCTCGTAGGACCGGAACTTAATTATACCCACCTTGAAAAACTTGCGTTGGCAGCAGTACATGCTGTCCAACGGTTCCATCACTATGTTATGTTTTGTAAAACCATCGTGAATCCATTTTAGTACATGTTGACACGACGAGTTATTGGTGGGAAAATCAGTAGATGGATGGTCATCCTCCAAGAGTTTGACTTGGATTTTGTTTCAGCGAAGTCCAAAAAGTCACTGGTCTTCGCAGAACTTATTTCGGAACTTCTGGTTGAGTCAGGTGACGTTGTTCCTGAGGAATCGCCTATCCGGGGTGATATGTTTTTGATTGAATCATCTGATCCCTGGTACAGAGATATACTGATCTATCTCTAGACTTTGAAGTGTCCTACCTCTGCTTCTCACGATGAGCGTCGGAGGATATGCCATCAGGCCAAGAACTATCTTATACTCAATGATACTTTGTATCGGCGAGGTGCGGATTGTGTTTTGCGTCGATGCCTCACTCATGAGGAGGCCGTCATAGTGCTTAACGACTGTCATATAGGTGCTTGTGGTGGTCACTTATCCAGGTTGGTAACAGTCCAAAAAATATTATGAGTAGGTTACTTCTGGCCCACGCTTATCAAAGATTGTATGGAGTCGGTCAAGAAGTGCCATCCGTGTCAAGTCTTCTCACAGAAGATGAGGGCACATCCAGCTCCTATGTTTCCTGTTATCACCGTCGGTCCCTTCACCAAGTGGGGGATT
>CBVK0100589158.1:0-20576 GCA_900067695.1 Picea abies | reverse complement strand
AAGTGTGTTTCTTTAGTATGTATTAGTATGCATTTGTAGTTATGAAATCCGACGGTCACGATATGTTCCCGACATAGAGTGATCCGACGGTTCCATAGAGTGATCCGACGGTTCATACTCTCCTCGATCTTAACGGCCATTGAATCATGGCTTAACACCCGATTGGTCCATGATCTCTATTTAAAGAGCATGGGGGATCATTTGTCTATGATCGATTGTGAGGAACTCTCTTGTAAAATCTCTTTGTAATCTTTTTCTTTGCATTAATAAACTTCTCCAAGTGGTCGCGTTGGCTGGGGCCATGGATGTTTCCCCGTAGGGGTTTTACCACGTGAAAACATCGGTGTGTTGATCATTGATCTGTTTATGTGAGTGGTTACTGAAGGTGTTCATCCTCTGTTGGAATACCTGTGTTGTCAAACAATCACCCCTACAATTCCACCCTACAGGTTCTGGAAACATCGAGGAGATATTTTTTCTGTTACCATTCTCTTATAATAAATAAGTACATTATTCTTCTACAAAATTCATGTATTGGATGAGTAAGGGTTCAACCCTAGTTTTTCTTTGTCTTATATTGAAACTCGGTACTTGACAAAGGGACACTGTCTACGCCGGTTTTGGACTCGTACAAATTAATATATAATGGGTTAAAAACTGAACTCCACTTTTTAGTATATAATGTCATGACCTCTGTGTAAGGTCTCAATATCCATTTTCTTAAGAAGTACTAAAGTCAATATGTATTGCAATTGTCTCGCTACGAAATAAAGATTTAAAAGAGATTTGTATTCTTATTTCCTAAATTTGTCATTTTTCTTTCTTTTTCCAATCTAGTTCTATAATTTCGATCTCGATTTGTTTAATGTGATACTGTCTAAATTCTAGAATTCCTAAATATTCTGTCTCTTTCGTTAAAATTTCCCTTCATAGTAGTGTAATGAACCTCAAAAAATCACCATATTTGTTTTTTTTCTTTTCTATGACATAATTCAACTTTGTTTAAGCTTAAGAGAGGTAAGATTCAATTCAATCCAAATGATATTATTACACTAGTCTAGTTTTACTTTGAACAGGAAATTGTCAGAGTAATCAGTTCTGCACACTTAGTTACGCTTGTGATTGCAAGTCTAGATCTTCATGACTTCTTGAATAGTAGGTGACTTGAATGTCTACTATGTGTGCATGTAAAGGCAAATATTATCATTTTACTGTAGAAAATTCTCTTTAACTCTCTATTAACGTCTGAACTTAAATCCACCTACAAATTAACTATATACCTATATCTTCTCCATATAATAATTTAGGTACTGGTCATGCCCTATACACAGTGACCTATAATATGAACTTTTATTGCTATACTCCTATCCCGGATGAAGATCCTCCAATGTTTTCTACCAGTCCATTCATTACAGTATTTGAGTTATTCCTATAACAATAATTCCTACTGTGTTCCTACAGTTTTGTGAAGAAACAAAGTTCAATCGGGTTTCAGTGATCACAAGTGCCGAACAAAACAAAGGACCATGTTGTTTATCGAAATCTGAAATATAGAACGACTGTGGGCCATCATTTTGGGGTTTCACGAGTACAAGAGTCGAACATCAACACACAACATTTCCCAAAATTGTGAAAAGATGTCGAGCACTTCGGGGTTTCGGGGTTCGGGATTTCGTGAATACAAAAGTCAATCATCGACACACAACAACTCCCGAAATTGTGAAAGGTGATCAGTACTTCGGAAATTCAGACTTCGGGATTTCACAAGTGGAAGTGCCCAAACAAAAACATATACAAACCTTCAAAATGTGAAAAAGGAAAGGTGGGTCCCGCACTTCGGGGTTTCAGGGTTCAGAACTTCATGAGTTCTGGTGTCCAAACATCGACGCAAACAAATTTTTGAAATGCAAAAAAGGAAAATCTGAGACCCACATTTCAGGATTTGGGGGTTCGGGGTTTCGGGGTTTCAAATGCCAAACAACAACATGCAACAACTCTCGAATTTCGAAAGGTGAAAGGATGTGGGACCAACACTTCAAAATTTTGGGATTCGAGGTTTCGAGGTTTCAAAAGCCAAACAACAACACACAACAACTCTCAAATTCTGAAAGGTCAAAGGATGTGGGACCAACACTTCGGGATTTTGGGATTTGGGGTTTCGGGGTTTCAATGCCAAACAACAACACACAACAACTCCCGAAAAATGCGAAAGAGAGAAGGTGGGACCTGCATTTTGGGGTTTTGAGGTTCGAAACTTTGTGAGTTCAAGTGCCCCAAACCTCTTATGTAACCAACTTCTGAAATGTGAAAAGTGGAAGCTTCGGGGTTTCAATTGCCAAACATCCAACATAAACAAACTTTCAAAAAATGCGAAAAAGAGAAGGTGGGACCCGCATTTTGGGGTTTCGGTGTTCGAAACTTCGTGAGTTCAAGTGCCCCAAACCTCTTATGTAACCAACTTCCGAAATGTGAAAAGTGGAAGCTTCGCGGTTTCAGGGTTCGAAACTTCACAAGTTCATAATCCATACATCAACATACACAAACCTCCGAAAGGTGAAAAGAAAGTTGGACTCAATTTTCCTGTTGAAAAAAAATTAAGGTAATAATTCAATTCAAAACACAAAGGAAGAGAGTACTCTGCTTCTACTGTAAATGTTCACACTATTTTCATCACTCCCTGATCTTTATCCTTTGCGGGTACTATTGATTTTCATTTTTTGGGAGAACTCTTACTTTTGTTTCTGGGAGAATAAAGGTGTAGAAGGATACAATATACCTTTACCTCACAGAATTCTGAAAGCCTAAGGACTTAGGAATTTTAAACGCACATAAGGGCACAAAGGATAATTTTTTTTTGTATAAGGTAAATTCTACAATATTACTTTAGAGCCTCTTTTAATCAATGCATTAAACGTCAATAGTACTAGATCTGTGCATCTATGTAAATACATGATTAAGGATATCATTCCATCAGAGATTGGTCATTATAAATTATGTTCCGAGAGATATGAGTTTGGTGTCCTGGGGATTTATCTACAGAGAGGATCTGCCTCATTGTCATTAATCTCCTCCTTTCCTTACTTACTTATAGAAGTATAATTACAGATTTCCTTCACACATATATATTCCCCACAACAAACAAAAATGGAAAACGTTACAGTTCCAATTTAATCAGTACAATACATCAGAAAAATCATTCAGACAGAGAGTGGACATCATTCTAGTTCAGATTTAATATGACATCGAAAATAAAAAACATAACCATTCATAATAGAGAGGGGTAGATCGACATATCTTAATCCAATCCGCGGGAAGACAAAGGGAATAACCACGTTCCTCCCAACTGTAGATAAGGGCAGCCAAAGTCCCTTGCCCAATTCACCCCCTAGCCTGACCATGAATCCATTAGGGCGAACTTGGAAACTCCTCCTCAGCAATGTCCTTCAATTCCAACAGTTATCATCTTGCCTCACACTTACTTAACAGTGCTCATAACAGCAAGGTGATTATGTTTCAACAATCTCCTCTTGCCTCACACTCAATCTGCAGTGTTCATAATAGCAAGAGAGCTTAGAACTCCTTTCCCAACATACTTGGCAACATCCTGCCTCCTCGCATATGTTATTTATCCATTTTTTTTCCCAGGTCTTTTCCCTCCTTTGGGAATTTTCACAGATTTCTTAATGCCTGATTTTCAAAGGCTTCCAGTGGGCAAATATCTGATTTTCCACTTGTAATCATCATCCCAGAGGCAGTTCCAACTTGTTCCCCACTTATGGAGTCATGGTCAACTGATTTTTAACATGGTTGTTCCATTTGTCCTCCTGCAGTTAATATAAATATTCTGTTGTGATACAAGTGTCATAGTCAAATAGTTAGTTGAGTCCAAACATATCTCTACCCAACAGTCGCAATTATTAAATACAATTATTAAATTCAAAATTCGAAATAGCCATAAATGACAAAAAAAATTCAGATTCGAATTTGCCAAAAACGGAAATAAATTTCCAACACACAAAAATTAAAGTATTTATTTTTTGGGGGATGTCACATCCTTTCCCCCTTCAGTACAACACTGTCCTCATTGTTCGTTCCTTTCCCGGAACATGATTGGATGAGATTTCCGCAAATCTCCCTCCAATTCCCAAGTGGCCTCCTCAGGACTAAAGTCCTTCCATTGCACCTTTACCTGAGTGATGACTCTGTTCCAAAGTGTTATTTATCTCTCATCCAGAATGCACAGGGGTTCCACCTAGAACTCTCCCTCGGGCTCCACCTGCACCAAGTTCCAATCAATCATATGAGTAGGGTCATGAATATACTTTTTCAACAAAGAAACATGAAATACATTATGAATTCTTAGATTAGCTGGAAGTGCAAGATGATATGCTACAGGTCCAATTTGAGCTAGTATCTCGAAGGGACCACAAAACCTGGGTGCCATCTTGGCATAGTTCCCCAACTTCAACGATATTTTTCGGGCTTTGACCTTCAAATAAACGTGGTCTCCCACTTGAAATTCCAAGTGTCTTATTTTCTGATCCGCATAACTCTTTTGTCTGTCCTGTGCTTCTTTCAATTTTTGTTGTAATTTCTTTACCATGTTCTCCATTTCTTGGAGCATCTCTAGTCCAACCATGAGTCTGTTAGCCAATTTATCCCAACTAATTGAAGTTTTACACTTTCTTCCATACAGTATTTCGAAAGGGCTCAACTTAGTCGAAGTTTGGTACCCATTATTATATGCAAATTCTACCAAGTGTAGGTAGTCTTCCCACTTGTTCGGCTTTGTTCTTACATACATGCAGAGCATATCCTATATGATTTGGTTTGTCCTTTAGGTTTTCCATCCATTTGTGGATGATAAATCGTACTGAAATTCAAATTAGTATTTATCCCTGTAAACAATTCCTTCCAAAAAGCGGATGTGAATTTTATGTCTCTATCTGAAATCACCATTTTAGGAATACCATGCAGTCTAAAAATTTCTTTCATGAATATTTCAGCAATGTTAATAGCTTTAAAAGTAGACTTTACAGGAATAAAGTGTGCAGACTTACTGAGTTTATCGATTACAACCATGATTGAATCATTTTGTTTCTAAGTTTTAGGAAAACCTTGTTATAAAGTCCAGCGATATGGTCTCCCATTTCCACTCTGGTACTAATAATGGTTGTAATAGACCAGTTGGACGCTGGTGTTTGGCCTTAACCTATTGACAATCTTGGCACCTAGCCAAGTACTCTACTTCTTCACCCTTCATATTAGGCCAGTAAAATAGTTTTCTGAGTGTTGTTATTATTTTTTGGTAACCTGGATGGCTAGAGTATGATTTCTTATGCACCTCGTCTAAAATAGTTAATTTTAGCTCTGTTGAATCTGGTATGTAAAGTTTGTTTTTAAATCTTAATAGTCCCTTCTTATCGATACTTATATCCGGTTTATCTGAGTTTGCAATACTATTTTGAAATACTGCCATTATCTTAGTGTAATTTCCATCGTTGATACTTATCATCCTTATTCTTTGTTCCAGATCACTTTCTACCCTATTGATGTTTATCTCAAATAACCCGTGGATTCTGCGGCTTAAAGCATCTGCTACTTTATTTTCCTTACCCTTGATATGTCTGACCTCGAAGTCAAATTCGCTCAGGAAGGCCAACCACCTTGCTTCTCTGTCATTAAGGTCTGGTTGGTTAAACAGATATTTCACCCCACTATTATCCATCGATAGTAAGATTTTTCTGCCCATTATATAGTGTCGCCACATTTTTAAGGCATGTATTACTGCTGCCAATTCTAAATCATGAGTGACGTAATTTCGCTCATGTTCCTTTAATTTATGGGACTCATAACAAATCACGTTCCCTTCCTGAGTTAGAACACCACCTAGTCCCTCTTTACTTGCATCAATGTATACTGTGAAGTCTTTATCTAGGTCTGCTACCTTCAAGATGGGCGCTAATGTCAATAATTCTCTTAGCTTGTTAAAACTATATTGACACTTTTGCGACCAGTTAAAGTTGGTCCCTTTCTTTTGTAGTGACGTGATAGGGTAGGCTATCGTGGAGAACCCTTCTATAAATCTGTGATAATATCCAGTGATTCCCATGAATGACCAGATATCTGCCACATTCTTAGGCACTGGCCATTCCATAATGGCTTTTATCTTTTCCGGGTCTACGGCAATACCTTCCGAGGAAAGGACATGTCCTAAATATTGTATTTATCTTTGATAAAAATCACATTTATCTAATTTGGCGTATAGTTTGTGTTTCCTTAGTGTTTGCAGAAATATTCATAAGTGTTCATCATGTTCCTTCTACGTTTTAGAATAGACCATAATATCGTCGATAAATACTACTACGAACTTGTCTAAGTACTGGCTGAAAATGTTGTTCATCAACACATAAATGTGGTTGGTGCATTAGTGAGTCCAAAAGGTATGACTACAAACTCGTAGTTTCCGTATCTTGTTCGAAAATATGTTTTGTTTATGTCCTAGTCTTTTATCCTAAATTGATGATATCCGGATCGTAAATCCAATTTTGAGAAGATCTTGCCCCCCCCAACTTGATCGAACAGATCATTTATCCTGGGTAAGGGGTATTTTTTCTTAATGTTTACTTTGTTCAGTTGTCTATAATCGATACATAGTCTTAGAGTATCGTCTTTCTTTTTCACAAAGAGGACTAGTGCTCCCCATGGCGAAACACTTGGTCTGATATACTCTTTGTCCAATAATTCCTGTAATTGTATTTTTAATTCTGTTAGTTCTGGTAGACTCATTTGGTAGGGTGCTTTTGAGATAGGGGTTGATCCAGGTAGTAAGTCTATGGAAAAATCTATTTCTCTCCTAGGAGGTAATTCTGGTATCTCCTCAACAAACATGTCTCTGAATTCACGTAGGACAACAAAGTCTTCTAACTTGGGCTTATCTTCAACAATAATTATAAAATATTTATTTCTTACATGTGTCATAGCCAAAGATTTTTTGGGCACAAATTAATTATTTGACCAACAGTCATATTCATAATTTACAATTAAATAAATTCGAAATTCGGAATTTCCATAAATAGAAATAATTTTCCAATTTCAAATTTACCAAAAACAGAAATAAATTCCTAAGTATTTTCAGACTTAAAAGTAATTTCTTTTTTGGGGGGATGTTACATCATTTCCCCCTTTAGTACAACATTGTCATGTGTGTTTGTCCCTTTCTCGGAACAAGGTTGGACTATATTTATGAAAATCTCCCTCCAACTCCCATGTGGCCTCCTCAAGACTAAAGTGCTTCCATTGCACTTTTACCTGGGCGACGACTTTGTTCCGTAGTGTTATTTCTCTCCTATCCAGAATGCACAGAGGTTCCTCTTGGAACTCTCCTTCTGGTTACACATGCACCAAGTTCCAATCGATCATATGAGTAGGATCATGAACATAATGTTTTAACAAAGAAACATGAAATACACAATGAATCTTCAGATTTGCAGGAAGTGCAAGTTGGTATGCCACTAGTCCAATTTGAGCTAAGATCTCGAAAGGGCCACAAAACCTAGGGTCCATCTTGGAACAGTTCCCTAGCTTTAGTGAAATTATTATGGCTTTGACCTTTAAATAAACGTGATCTCCCACTTGGAATTCTTGCTGGCTTCTTTTTAGGTCTCTGTAACGCAAATTCCACCAAGTGCAAGTAGTCTTCCCACTTGTTTGGTTTTGTCCTTACGTACATTCATAGCATATCTTGCATGATTTGGTTTGTCTGTTCGGTCTACCCATTCGTTTGTGGATGATAACTTGTGTTGAAATTCAAGTTAGTATTTAACCCTACAAACAATTCTTTCCAAAATGTAGATACAAATTTTACGTCTCTATCCGAAATCACCATTTTAGGAATACCATGTAGTCTAAAAATTTATTTCATGAATATTTCAGCGATGTCAATAGCTTTAAAATTAGACTTTATGTAATGTACCTCAAATTCACCATAAAAAAAAATAAAAATTCTATGACATAATTCAATTTTATTTAACCTTAGAATTTAAGAGAAGGTAAGATTCATTTCTGTCCATAATGACATTATTACACCAGTCTAGTTTACTTCAAACAGAAAATCTTATGTGGGTAAATTATTTCCATAAATTCTAACACTTCCCTTAATTCTCAAACTACTCCAACATACTTATATGTATATAGGCAATATCTAAACTTAGGATGAAGGAGCCTTTGATGTTCAGAGAGATAAATCTCAGAAGGGATAGAACCTTTGAAGTGCTCAAAGGGAGGTAGAGATCAAAATAGTCTCACAGAGGTCAAGTTTAGGTGGAAGAACACCAAGTCATTTTGTCCAGAGATCCTTGAGAAGAATGAACGAACAATGAGATTTCTTTGTGGGGAAGTGTCGAAATCCCGTGGACCGTTGGATCTCATAGATCTGTGAGGAGGTTAAGCCTGAGCGTATTTTAGTGTTCAGAAACTTGGGAGGAGTAGTGACCATTGGATGAGAAGCAACAGGAGACATTGATCTCGTGCTCAAAAATTTTCTATTTCAGAGTTTGAGGTTTGGAGTAGCAAGGGATTTTAGAGTCGCTGCATCGCGAACTCCCGGTTCGTGAAATCCCCAAAAAATTGAGACCATTGATCTCTCAAGTGGGAAAGATTTATGCATTTCATCTTTGGGGAAAACAGAGGGGAAGTTTCAGACTTCGGGGATTAGAAGGAGGATAGGTTGGAGTTGCATCGCAACTTCACAAACCCCAAAATCGCGACGCGCTCAGAGGAGTTAGCCCCAGGTCATAGGGCATGGTCGCACAGATGGAGGCTAAAGGAAGATCCAAAACTCATTAAGCCCTCTTTGACATTTCGGGACATGAGAGTTTGAAGGGCCTGGAATCGTTGCAGCCAGAGTCATGAAATCCCAAATCGTGAAACCCCAAAAAGAACTCGGAGGAATAGCCCCAAGTCACAGGAATGGTCGTATGGGAAGTGAATTAAGGGAGGAGATAAGGATCCATTAGGCCCTATTTTGGGTTTCGGGCTTTTCAAAGGACAAAGAATAGGAGGAACACATGCATCGTGAATCCCTGAATCGCGAAAAGTCGGTAGTGCTTCAACTACTTGTTTTCCATATAGTCTTAATTTTTATGGATTGAATGGAATCTATGTATTCCAAGGGCCCACATCTTTTGAATCACATATCAATTAAAGAAAAGGGGCTCTAGAATATTAAACTATTGTACAGGTATTCATCAATATACAAATATATGCTTATAATCCTATTAAATTTGTATCCTGGTCATGCATCGATACTTTAGTAATGTTATTACTTTGTATGGCTTATTACAGAATAAAATGAATACTCAGTCATTGTCGCTCCTATTTATACATCGAGATTTCTTAGATCATTATCATCATCTAAGGGAATCTATGCAGAGAATTAAAAAAAAGGAAGGGAGTGTGAGATTGTCAAAGTATTCAGTTCTGCACACTTAATTAAGCTTTTAATTGCAAGGTTGGATCTTCATGACTGCTAGAACAGTAGGTATAGTTTCATCTTAATTCTAGTTTAATAAATGGAAAAAATCAGTTACGTGCTACATTCCTGCATATTTACCTACATAAATATAAACATACAAGTATATCTACCTAACTTGGGTCTCATTCTTACACACCAATAACTTACACATCAAAGCATAGTTAACTCGAAGGATGCCATTTGTTGGAGCGTGTGATTTTAAAAGGAGATTAAATACAAAGTTGACATTTTGACATTCGGGACTTGCTTGTTACATATGCACGGGGTTCCTTTGCTTTACTAAAACCCAAAATCCTGAACCCCTAAACCTCGAAGTAGTGGGCCCACAAAATTTTTCTCATTTTGCAATTCAACATTTCTTATTTCATTTTGTTTGTGCGTCAAGTGTTCGTAAACCCCAAAATCCTGAACCCCGAAACCACGAAGTGCTGGGCCCACAGACTTTTCCCATTTCGCAATTCGACATTTCTTAGTTCATTTTGTTTGTGCATCAGGTGTTCGTAAACCTCGAAATCTCGAACCCCAAAACCCTGAAGTGTTGGACCCACAGAATTTTCCCATTTCACAATTCAACATTTCTTAGTTCATTTTGTTTGTGAATCAGGTGTTCATAAACCCCAAAATCCTAAACCCCGAAACCCCAAAGTGTTGGGGCCACATACTTTTCCCATTTCACAATTTGGCATTTCTTAGTTCATTTTGTTTGTTCCCATCAGGTGTTCGTACACCCCGAAACCCCGAACCCTGAAACCCCGAAGTGTTGGGCCCACAGTCCTTTCGCATTTCGCGATTCGGCAAACAACATGGTCTTTTGTTTTTTTTCATGTTCGGCGTTTGAAATCGCCGAAACCCGATTGACCTCTTTTTTTTCATACCATTTTGTTCTCTACGGTTTATGCCATTAAACAACAGTCTAACTACATGATTTCGAGTACTCAAAGGTGTAAGACCTCATGGCAGGCATAGCTCTTAGGAAAAATTGCACTAAAGTTGGCTTAATTAGTTTAATACCTTCATATACAATAATTTTTGTATAGGTCATAACCTACAGGAAAATATAAATATACGTCTATATATATGCATATTTTCGTTATCCAATTTCTGTTTACACTTTATATGTATGCATACTTTCGTTATTCAATTTATGTTTTCCCTGTACACTGAAATTAGTTCATTACGGTAAGTACCATTCTGTTGGGGAAAATTTGTCCACCGCTTTTACTTTAATACAACAATCAATTAACACATAGGAAACTATTCTTCAGAACTTAACGAGGCATATTTTCACAACTAGTAGATTGATGGAAATTTAGTATTTACCTAGCAATAAAATGCAACACAGATAATCACATTTGATTTCGATCTTTTGTCCATAATATTATGCAATTCATGATTAACAGATGCATTATACCATCCATTTAACGATTTTAAATAGAGGAGGGTTAAGAGGAAATATCTGAATTAACTCGTTGGAAAACAAACAAAAGAGCCACGTTCCTCCCAACTGTAGAATAGGGCAACAAAATTCACTTGCCCAATTCACCCCCTAGCCTGACCATGAATCCATGAGGGAAAACTTGGAATCTCCTCCTCAACAAATGTCTTTTTGTTTCAGTAGACTCCTCTTGCCTCACACTCAATCACTAGTGTTCATAACAACAAGAGAACTCGTAGTCTTTTCCCCAACACACTTGGCAGCATCCTGCCTCATCGCATATGCCATTTATCAATTTTGCCCAGGTCTTTTTCCTTCCCTTGGGAATTTTCACAGCTTTCTAAATCCATGATTTTCAGGGGCTGCCAATGGCCAAATCTCTTATTTTCCACTTGTAATAATCAACCCATAGATAGTTCCAACATGTTCCCCACTCATGGAGTCATGGTCAGCTGATTTTAACATGGTTGTTCCATTTGTCCTCCTGCAATTAATAAAAATATTATGTTTTTATACAAGTTTCATAGTCAAATAGTTAGTTGGGTTAGATCAGGTCTCTGCCCAATATTCATAACAATTAATTACTATTACCAAATTCGAAATTCGGAATTGCCATAAATGGAAAAAAAATTCCAAATTCGAATTTACTAAAAACGAAATAAATTTCCAACAAATTTTAAATTCCATTTTTTTTTTTCCGGTATGTCACATCCTTTCCCCCTTTAGTAAAACATTGTCCTCAGTGTTCGTTCCTTTCTTGGAATAGGGTTGGGTGAGATTTCCAAGTGGCCTCCTCAAGACTAAAGTGCTTCCATTGCACCTTTACCTAAGTAACGACTCTGTTCCAAAGTTCTATTTTTCTTCGGTTCAGAATGCATAAGGGTTCGACCTGGAACTCGCCTTCGGGTTCCTCTTGCACCAAGTTCCAATCAATCATATGAGTAGGGTCATGACTATACTTTTTCAACAAAGAAACATGAAATACATTATGAATTCTTAGATTATCTGGAAGTGTAAGTTGATATGCTACGGTTCCAATTCGAGCTAATATCTCGAAGGGCCCACAAAACTTGGGTGTCAGATTGGCACAGTTCCCTAAACTCAACAAGATTTTTTGGGATTTAACCTTCAAATAAACATGGTCTCCTACTTAAAATTCCAAGTGTCTTCTTTTCTGATCTGCATAGCTCTTATGTTTGTCATGTGCTTCTTTCAAGTTCTGTTGTACCTTTCTTACCATGTTCTGCATTTCTTGGAGCATCTATGGTCCAAACATGATTCTGTCAGCCGAGTTATCCCAGCTAATTGGTGTCATACACTTTCTTCTATACAGTATTTCGAAAGGGCTCAACTTAGCCGAAGTTTGGTACACATTGTTATATGCAAATTCTACCAAGTGTAGGTAGTCTTCCCACTTGTTCGGTTTTGTTCTTACATACATGCAGAACATATCCTCTATGATTTGGTTTGTCCTTTCGGTCTGTCCATCCGTTTGTGGATGATAACTCGTATTGAAATTCAAATTAGTATTTAGCCCTGCAAAAAATTCCTTCCAAAAAGCAGATGTGAATTTTACGTCTCTATCTGAAATCACCATTTTAGGAATACCATGTAGTCTAAAAATTTATTTCATGGATATTTCAACAATGTTTATATCTTTAAAAGTAGACTTTACAAGAATAAAGTGTGCAGACTTATTGAGTTTATCAATTAGAACCATGATAGAATCATTATGTTTCTGATGTTTCTGATGTGGTCTCCCATTTCCATTCTGGTACTGGTAATGGTTGTAATAGGCCGGCTGGATGCTAGTGTTCGGCCTTAACCTGCTGACAATCTTGGCACCTAGCCAAGTACTATGTTGTTTCTCCCTTCATTTTAGGCCAGTAAAATAGTTTTCTGAGTGTTGTTATTGTTTTCTGGTAACCTAGATGGCCAGAATATGGTTTCTTATGCACTTCATCTAAAACAGTTAATTTTAACTCTATTGAATCTGGTATGTAAAGTCTTTTTTTAAATTGTAATAGTCCCTTTTTGTTGATAATTAGATCTAGTTTATCTGAGTTTTCGATATTGTTTTGAAATTCTGCCATCATCTTAGTGTAATTTCCATTTTTAATACCTGTCGTGCTTATTCTTTGTTCCAGATCACTTTCTTCCCTACTGATATTTATCTCAAATAACCCGTGGACTCTTTTGCTTAAAGCGTCTGCTACTTTATTTTCCTTACCCTTGATATGTCTGACCTTGAAGTCGAATTCACTCAAGAAGGCTAGCCACATTCCTTGTCTTTCATTAAGGTCTGGTTGGTTAAACATATATTTCACCCCACTATTATCCATCAATAGTAGGATGTTTCTGTGCATTAAATAGTCTCGCCACATTTTCAAGGCTTGTATCACTGCTGCCAATTCTAAGTTATGAGTGACATAATTTTTCTCGTGTTCTTTTAATTCCCGATACTCATAACAAATCATGTGCCCTTCCTGAGTTAGAACATCACCTAGTCCCTCTTTACTTCCATCAACACATATAGTGTAGTCTTTATCTAGGTATGCTACCTTCAAAATGGGCGCTGATGTCAATAATTCTTTCGTCTTGTTAAAACTGTTTTGACACTTTTGTGACTAGTTAAACTTGGTCCCTTTCTTTTGTAATGACGTGATAGGGTAGGCTATCTTGGAAAACCCTTCTATAAATCTGTGATAATATCCGATAATTCCCATGAATGACCGGATATCTTCCACATCCTTAGGTACTGGCCATTCCATAATGGCTTTTATATTTTCCGGGTCTACGACAATACCTTCCGAGGAAATGAAATGTCCTAAATATTGTATTTATTTTTCATAAAAGTCACATTTGTCAAATTTTGCATATAGTTTGTGTTTCCTTAATGTTTGCAAAACTATTCTTAAGTGTTCATCATGTTCCTCCTCCGTTTTAGAATAGACTAGAATATCATCAATACATACTACTACGAACTTGTCTAAGTACTGACTAAAAATGTTGTTCATCAAGAACATAAATCTTCCTGGTGCATTAGGGAGTCCAAAAGGTATGACTACAAATTCGTAGTGTTCGTATCTTGTTCAAAAAAATTTTTTGTTTATGTCCTCATCCTTTATCCTAACTTGATGATAACTAGATCGTAAATCCAATTTTGAAAAGATCTTGGCCCCACCAACTTGATTGAATAGATCATTTATCCTTGGTAAGGGGTATTTGTTCTTAATGGTCATTTTGTTCAGTTGTCTATAATCAAAACATAGTCTTAGAGTATCGTATTTCTTCTCACAAAGAGGACTGGTGCTCCCCATGGAGAGACACTCTGTCTAATATACTCTTTGTCCAACAATTCATGTAATTGTATTTTTAATTCTGTCAGTTCTAGTAGACTCATTCGGTAGGGTGCTTTTGAGATAGGCGTTGATCCGGGTAGTAAGTCTATGGAGAAATCTATTTCCCTTCTATGAGGTAATTCTGGTATCTCATCCACAAACATGTCTCTGAATTCACGTAGGATAGCAAAGTCTTATAACTTGGGCTTATCTTCTTTTTTAAATAGATTCGTCAATTGGATGACATAAACTTGACATCCCTTTCTAATACATTTCTTGTGTTGCATCACTGAAACTTGTCTGACTGATACAGGTTTTGGTATGCCTTGGGTTGTCCTAACAGTGACAAAATTATCTTTATAGCTAAGTATCTTTGTATAACAGTCTATTATTGCTTTGTGTTGTTCCAACCAATCCATCCCGATAATCATATCATAAGATCCCAGTGGTAAGATGTTCAGATTGGTCCTTATCTTTTGACCATCTAAGATAAACTCAAGATCATAAATAAAGTCAACTACTTTTCTTTTAGTACCTGTTGCTCGTTGTACAAGCCATGATTTTGCATGCTTCAGTTTCTTAAGTTTATTCGACTCTACTACATTGGGAGTCATATAACTTAACGTAGCTCCAGGGTCAATTAAAATAGAAATTCGAGTGTCATTGATTTTACCTTTGATTTCTACCACCGAGGACTGGTGGTCAGCTTGTTGACCATCTATGGCTGCATTTATCCAATGCAAACTTCTTCCCATGTCTCCCATTGTCGAGGCTTCCTGCAAATTGTGAACATCAGTTTTGTTTGCTGCAATTAAACTTAGACAGTTCCTCCTTAGATGAGGCTCTCCACACTCCCAATAGTTTAATGTCTTGCGGGAGTTGTCCCCAAACTTCTTCGTTCCCAGGTTTATCAGTTTACCACTACCTTGCGTATTCAGATGATTGGAGTGAAAATACTTCCTTGGGAAACTTTTTGCTGCATCCCGATAAGGAGCTGGATGGTATCCCTTCTTCCACTAGTTCATTATATCTTGATTCTTATCCTTACAGGTCTTGGGAAACTCTACCCACTATTTATACTGGTCATAGCACATTCCTTTTTTCCTGAATACCTCACTCAACGATTTGGGGCTGTCAATCTCAATTCTGTCTCGGTAGGCCTGTGGTAAACAACTTAAGAATCGTTGGATTTTTACCTTATCCTCCCAGATGTACGGTACGAACCTTAGTAGTTCCGTAAATTTATTTATAAGGTCCTCCATCGTCATTTTTCTGAGTCGTAACTCGTAAAATTCTTTCGTCTTCCTTTCATAATAGCTTTCAGAAAGGTATTGTTTCTTGAAATACTTTTTAAAGTCGGACCATTCGAATTGTTTCTCCTTTAGGCGCTTGGCCAATTTTAGGTCTTGCCACCAAATGTTGGCCTTCCCCTTCAAATTGTAGATGCCCATTCTGACCTTCATGTTGCTGGAATAGTTGTAGACCTGGAAGTATTTTTTGATGTCCAACAACTATGACTCAACTTCTTCTCCTATCCTGGATTCTCCATCAAAGGTAGCTGGTTTAATCTTTTTAAATTCTCCTTCAAGGTGGTCCATTTGTTTTCTTTTTCCATCTGGTATAGTTTTGTCTTCAGCTGAAGGTGTCCCTTCAAATGAACTGTCTCCTTTTTCTGTTTATGCACCAGAATTCTTGGAGGCCCTTTTGCTGACCTCCTCATCATGGTTATCATCTTTTGGGATTTTCTTGGTTACTATACTACGCAACAAGACTTCATTTATCTTTTTTTGTTCGTGTTGTGCCTTCTTCAATTTTTCATTGTCAACCTTGAAAACCTATAGTTCAACAATAGGATTCCTCATTGTTTGCAACACCTCCGTGGGTGAGCTTCCATCACTGTTATGTCTTGGATCTCCTAGAGGTCCTTGTTGTGGATTCCCTTCCATCTTGATTTCTGCACCTTTGTGAGCTGCCATAATCAACACAAAACATAAAGGCTTTCTGTTTGTAACCACAAGATTTATTAGTTTTTTCATAAATCAAAATATATACTAAGCAATTAATGTGGCCCTGTTCAGGCCCAGTGTTGTAACTTTGGCTCTGGTACCATATGTAATGTACCTCAAATTCACCATAAAAAAAATAAAAATTCTATGACATAATTCAATTTCGTTTAAGATTAGAATTTAAGAGAAGGTAAGATTCATTTATTTCCATAATAAAATTATTACACCAGTCTAGTTTACTTCGAACAAAAAAGGTTATGTGGGTAAATTCTTTACATAAATTCTAACACTTCCCTTAACTCTCAAACTACTCCAACATACTTATATGTATATAGGAAATATCTAAACTTAGGTTGAAGGAACCTTTGATGTTCAGAGAGATAAATCTCAGAAGGGATAGAACCTATGAAGTGTTCAAAGGGAGGCAGAGATCAAAATCATCTCGCTGAGGTCAAGTTCAGGTGGAAGAACACCAAGCCATTTTGGCTAGAGATCCTTGAGAAGAATGAATGACCGGTGAGATTTCTTCATGGGGAAGGGATGAAATCAAGTGGACCATTGGATCTCATGACCATTGGATAAGAAGTAATAGGAGTTGTTGATCTCGTGCTAAAAAATTCTCTATTTCAAAGTTCGAGGTTTGGAGCAGCAAGTGATTTAGGAGTCACTGCATCACGAACTCCTGGTTCATGAAATCCTGAAAGAACTGGGACCGTTGATCTCTCAAGGGGGAAGTATTTCAACAATTTGTCTTCAGGGAAAATAGAGGGGAAGTTTCAGACTTTGAGGATTAGAAGGAGGAGAGGTTGGAGTTGCATCACAACTTCACAAACCCCGAAATAGCGATGCGCTCAGAAGAGTTAGCCCCAAGTCATAGGGCGCGGTCACACGGATGGAGGATAAAGGAAGAGACAAAAAATGTTAAGACCTCTTTGACATTTCGTGACCTGACAGTTTGAAGGGCCTAGAATCGTTGCAGCCAGAGTCACGAAATACCAAATGACGAAACCCCGAAAAGTACTCAAAGGAATAGCGCCAAGTCACAGGACTGGTCATATGGGAAGCGACTTAAGGGAGGAGCTAAGGAGCTGTTAGGCCCTATTTTGGGTTTCGACCTTTTCAAAGGATAGATAACAGGAGGAGCACATGCATCGTGAATCCTCGAATCATGAAAAGATGGTACCGCTTCGACTACTTGTTGTCTATATAGTCTGAATTTTTATGCATTGGATGGAATCTATGTATTCCAAAGGCCCACATCCTTTGAATCACATCTCAACGAAATAAAAGGGGCTCTAGAATATTAAACTATTGTACATGTATCCAACAATATACAAATATATTCATATAATCCTATTAAATTTGTATCCTGGTCATGCATCAATACTTTAGTAATGTTATTACTTTGTATAGCTTATTACAGAAATAAATGAATACTCATTCATTGTCACTCTTGTTTATACATCAACATTTCTTACATCATTATTATCATCTAAGGGAATCTATACAGAGAATTAAAAAGAAGGAAGGGAGTCTGAGATTGTCAAAGTAATCAGTTCTGCACATTTAATTAAGCTTTTAATTGCAAGGTTGGATCTTCATGACTGCTAGAATAGTAGGTATAGTTTCATCTTGATTCTGGTTTAATAAATTGGAAAACTCAGTTACATGTTATAGTCTTGCATCTTTACCTACAGAAATATAAACATACAAGTATATCTACCTAACTTGGGTCTCATTCTTACACACCAGTAACTTACACATCAAAGCATAGTTAACTTGAAGGATCCCATTTGTTGAAGCATGTGATTTTAAAAGGAGATTAAATACAAAGTTGACATTTCGGCATTCAGGACTTGCTTGTTACATATGCATGGGGTTCCTTTTCTTTACTAAACCCCTAAATATTGAACCCCGAAACCCCGAAGTGTTGGGCCCACAGACTTTTTCTCATTTCACAATTCAACATTTCTTATTTCATTTTGTTTGTGCATCAGGTGTTCATAAACCCCAAAATCCTGAACCCCAAAACCCAGAAGTGCTAGGCCCACAGAATTTTCCAATTTCGTAATTCGACATTTCTTAGTTAATTTTGTTTGTGCGTCAGGTGTTCATAAACCCCGAAATCTTGAACCCTGAAACCCCAAAGTGTTGGGCCCACAGACTTTTCCCATATCATAATTCGACATTTCTTAGTTCATTTTGTTTTTGCGTCAGGTGTTCATAAATCTTGAAATCCCAAACCCTGAAACCCCGAAGTGCTGGGCTGATAGACTTTTCCCATTTCGCAATTCGACATTTCTTAGTTCATTTTGTTTGCGTGACAGTTGTTCGTACACCCCGAAACCCCAAACCCTGAAACCTCGAAGTGTTGGGCCCATAGTCCTTTCGCATTTTGCGATTCAACAAACAACGTGGTCTTTTGTTTTTTTTCGTGTTTGGCATTTCCAATCGGTGAAACTTGATTGACCTCTATTTTTTCACACCAATTTGTTCTCTATGGTTTATTCCATTAAAAAAAATTATAACTACATGATTTCGAGTACTTAAAGGTGTAATACCTCATGGCAGGTAGAGCTCTTAGGAAAAATCGCACTAAAATTGGCTTAATTAGTTTAATACCTTCATATACAATAATTTCTGTATAGGTCATAACCTACAGGAAAATATAAATATACGTCTATATATATGCATATTTTCATTATCCAATTTTTGTTTACATTGTATATGTATGCATACTTTCATTATTCAATTTTTTTTTACCCTGTACACTTAAATTAGTTCATTATGGTAAGTACCATTCGGTTGGGGAAAAATTGTCCACCACTTTTACTTTAATACAACAATCAATTAACCCATAGGAAACTATTCTTCAGGACTTAACCAGGCATATTTTCGCAACTAGTAGATTGATGGAAATTTAGTATTTACCCAACAATAAAATGCAACAAAGATAATCACATTTGATTTCGATCTTTCGTCCATAATATTACGCAATTCATGATTAACAGATGCATTGTACCAACCATTTAACAATTTTAAATAGAAGAGGGTTAAGAGGAAATATCTGAATTAACTTGCTAAAAAACAAACGGAACAACCACGTTCCTCCCAACCGTAGAATAGGGCAGCCAAATTCACTTGCCCGATTCACCCCCTAGCCTGACCATGAATCCATGAGCGCAAACTTGGAATCTTCTCCTCAACAAATGTCTTTATGTTTCAGCAGACTCCTTTCGCCTCACGCTCAAACACTGGTGTTCATAACAACAAGCGAACTCATAGTCTTTTCCCCAGCATACTTGGCAACATCCTGCCTCCTCACATATGCCATTTATCAATTTTGCCCAGGTCTTTTTCCCTCCCTTGGGAATTTTCGCAGCTTTCTAAATCCCTGATTTTCAGGGTTTGCCAATGGAAAAATCTCTGATTTCCCACTTGTAATAATCATCCCAGAGGTAGTTCCAACATGTTACCCACTCATGGAGTCATGGTCAGCTGATTTTAACATGGTTGTTTCATTTGTCCTCCTGCAATTAATATAAATATTTTGTTTTTATACAAGTGTCATAGTCAAATAGTTAGTTGGGTTAGATCAGGTCTCTTCCCAACAGTCATAATAATTAATTACAATTACCAAATTTGAAATTCAAAATTTCCATAAATGGCAAAAAAATTCCAAATTTGAATTTACTAAAAACGGAATAAATTTCCAGCAAATTTTAAATTCCAAAAATATTTTTTTTTTGGGGGGGATGTCACACTTTACAGGAATAAAGTGTGTATACTTACTAAGCTTATTGATTAATACCATAATTGAATCATTATTTTTTTTCATTCTAGGCAAACTTGTAATAAAATCGAGTGATATAGTCTCCCATTTCCATTCTGGCACAGGTAGAGGATGCAACAAGTTGGCTGGATGTTGGTGTTCATCTTTCACTTGTTGAAAATATTAGCACTTACATAAGTATTATGTTGTCTTGCCCTTCATATTAGGCCAATAAAATAACTCCCTTAGTGTTGTTACTGTTTTTTGGTATCCCGAATGACCAAAATATGGTTTTTGTGTACTTCGTCCAAAATAGTTAACTTTAATTTAGCAAAATCTGGTATGTATAATCTTTTATTTAAATCTTAGTAGGTGTGACATCCCCAAAAATAAAATATTTTTTGAAATTTAAATTTGTTGGAAATTTATTTTTGTTTTTAGTAAATTCAAATTTGGGGAATTTTTTTCCATTTATGGCAATTTCGAA
>CBVK0100589151.1:0-32010 GCA_900067695.1 Picea abies | reverse complement strand
GGGAGGGAGAGAGAGTAAGAGAGAGTTGAAGAGGGGGTATATAGAGAGGGAGTGGATGCGATACTGTAAGACATGGTGAGGCAAGGTATAGGTATAGTTCATGGTCTAGGTATAGGTCTAGGTATAGGTATAAGTATTGGCATGCCTTGCCAGGTCTAGGTCAAGGGAATTTTTTTCCTTACTATGACTTTTCTTGCAATGTACAACTCTTGCTAGTTTGAAAGAGTGTGGGAGGGAGAGAGAGGAAGACAAAGAGGGGAGGTAGAGAGTGAGTGTGTTATAAAGTGGGAGGGAGAGAGAGAGGAAGACAAAGAGGGATGATAGAAAGTGTGTGTGTGAGAGTGTGGGAGGGAGAGAGAGGAAGACAAAGAGTGTAGGTAGAGAGTGAGTGTGTTAGAGTGTGGGAGGGGAGAAAGGAAGACATAGAGGGGGGATAGAAAGTGTGTGTGCGAGAGTGTGGGAGGGACAGAGAGGAAGACAAAGAGGGGAGGTAAAGAGTGAGTGTGTTAGAGTGTGGGAGGGGGAGATAGGAATACATAGAGGGGGGATAGGAAGTGTGTGTGCGAGAGTGTGGGAGGGAGAGAGAGGTAGAGAAACATGGGAGGTAGAGAGTGTTGAAATATTGTAATTGCAAAGAGTATTCTATTTATTATTGATGTATTATTCATTATATCAATCCCCTTTTGTGGATTGATCATGTTGGGTATTGCAAATGACCAAATCCTCTTTTGCGGATTGGTCAAACCCTAATTGTAATAGGCTAAATGAAAAGTTGGCCCCAAAATATATTAAAGTGGTTATAAGCACCCATAATAAGAAGTCGGCCCAGCCGGAATATATTAAAGTGGTTATAACCACCCATAATGAGAATTTGGCATAGCCAGTGAAAATACACCTCCGTCCACATGTGTCAGATTATATAAATAAAGAGGCTAGTGCCCCATTTGTACACACACACACACTTGTTCATCACAACACAACTTCGGAGCTGCAATTGGAGAAAAAAGAAGAGAGAGAGAGAGGTGCATTATTGGGAGAGGACTTTCTGTATTTGTTTGAGTTATCTCTTGGCATTGTATTGGCTATCTATATTAAGCAAGTTTTTGTTGGGTTTTCTCCCCCATGAGAGTTTCCCAGGATAAATTATGTGTCTCTTGTGATTGTGTATTTCTCAGTGATCCTATTATGCTATTGTTATCTAGTGAAATGAAAAGAACTCTAATAATATCTTAAACCTTAACATGGTATCAGAGCTAAGATGAAGAGAGCATCTTTCACAAGAGAAAGAGAAAAACATCATTGTTGTCGTACATGCAAATTAGGGATTTTTATTGAAGAAGAGTTCCAGCCTCAAAACCATCTAGAAAAGTGTGCCCTAACCCAAGGAGTTCTTTGGCACCTTCAACGCACCTTTTCAGTGGGTAGATCTCCCAGAAAGTGAAACCCTAGTTTTCATCGGTACCAGAAAACCAGAAGCACTAGTCTAGAAATCCATTGGTCAAGTTTGAGGGGGTAAAAGTTAGATTTTCATAAATCTGACTGCACCAGCTTACTCGCCTCAGCTCAGCGAATCTATCCCCTGGATCAGAACTTCAAAATTTGAAGTTTGAAAAATTAGGGTTTCCTCATAAAACCCCAAGTTGCAGTTGCAGTCTCAGGACCAGTTACAGTATCAATTGCATTTGCAGTATTAGTTGGAGTATCATCTGTAGCACCAGTTGTAGTCACCCTTGAAGTTTTTAAAGAGTTTTTAATGATTATTGTTTCTGCTAGATGGTGCCACTACCTGCAAATGATATCAGAGTTATGTACTCACATATGTTTAAATGGTTAAACTTTAAAGGGTATTTTCAGGAGAAGGGATCTCTTACCATAGATCTAGAAGGATCTCAAGATCCAACACATTCAGAAGAATAATGCAACTCAAGTTTGATTATTCTGATATGCATCTATTTGTTATGACATTATTTTGATCAATGTTGCATGTTGAAGCTATGATCAAATTATTAGATGGATTAAAGTAGAGATCATAGAGTTTGTTCTCTAACCTAACCTTATGTCAAGAGAGAATATTGTCCTAGTACAAAAGACAAGTTGAAGAAAACACTTGTCATCTTGAGTGAAGGAGACTTGGAAGGAAAATAACAACACACTCATTCTCAAGGACAAGGCTCCAGGTTCCAGAAGAAATCTCTTGTGTTAGTTCCAGGTTGCCATGGAGGAATGTTTGATCACAACACTATAAGAGTGTTGAAATCAATTCGTATTGTATTCCTTACCTTTAATCTTTGCTTCAAACAAGTTACAAGTGATAACTCTAAAGGAGATACTATGATGATTGTTCGTGCTATTGCTTAATCTACTATTATCAAAAGGATATTATTATTGCTTGTTATTTTGTTGACCTTGTTCCAGGTCACAAGTGATAACCCTGAGGAAGCTATAGCGAAGGTTGCAGAAGGCAACGTATTAAATGAGACATGAAGCAGACTATGTACATGACCATATACACTCATGTACCAAAGAAAATGAAGAAGAAGTTATCTCTTGAGATTTAGAGTATCTCATATGAAAATTGATTGAAAGGAGTAGAAGGGTCCAAATATGACCGGACATTAGAACGGGAAGCATAACTCATTTGAATCCTGACTTTGTCTTTCACATCTAGACTTGGTATTCAACACCAAGTATACCATGTAAGAGATGATGAAGTCCTTATAGACTCATAAGAAATCGAGAGTAAGCATGATCTCAGAAAGTATCATATGAAAAGTCAACTTCCATGACTGGGAGACAGATGCCGTGAGAATACTAGATCGTAGATTCAAAAAATTCTAGGAGATATGAAATCTTCTGGGAAGATTCCCTTGTTTCAATGACAAAGAAGGAAACCAGTCAGAAAGACTAGGATATGGATTCTTCCGTGAGAAGAGAAGTTAGTATTGACTTCCGATATTGATCTATACAGATCAAACATGTTGCAGATGTACAAAACCTGATGTATGTCCAGAGGATTCTCTCAGCAAAAGGGAGAAGACTATGACGAGACACTTATTGAAGAAATAGTTCCAGTGTTTATGAAGACAACCAAAACAACCATGATTCATATATAGTATGAGATGCAGGGGGAGCAATCCCCATATTTAAAATTGAGTGGCAGTTGGTGCAGTACATTAGTTGGGCCATGGAGACATGACTACAATGAAAAATAGAGTTACCTCCATGAAAGAAGAAGAGCTATCTTCAGTATCAGTTATTGAGCCACTCTCAGTTTTAGATGAAACTATTGCCGTGATAGAATAAGAGGAGTTACTCTCAGATTTTAGCAGCCACAGTGAGAATGAAGTAGTCATTCTCAACCTCAAAGCAGTTGTAGGTGCAGAGTCCCAGATTCTAGATTGAACAACTTAAGAGAGAGTAGAGGACATACTCCCAGACAGTGAGACAGATAGTGCCTTACAGAAATCACATAGAGATAGCACATGTTTGTGCAGATTGAGTTGTCATTGAGCAAGTGTACCAGATTGGTACATTGTAATGAGAAACTTTGATTTAAAGATTGAATATAGAAAGACTCGTGTCTACCGGTTGAAGGAAGCTTTGTACATGTTGAAGCAAGCTCCTAGAGCTTGGTATGGAAGAATTGACAGTTTCCTGATGAGCTTGGGCTTTACCAAGAGTAAAGTTGATTCTAACCTTTATTTCAAGGTTATGAATGATGAGTCGGTGATATTGTTGTTGTATGTGGATGACTTATTCTTAACCGGAAAAGAAAATCTCATCGTTGAATGTAAGAAGAAGCTCGCCTCAGAATTTGAGATGAAAGACCTTGGCCTAATGCATTATTTCTTAGGACTTGAGGTATGGCAAAGCCCAAAGAAAATATTCCTTAACCAAGGGAAGTATGCAGTTGAAATCCTGAAGAGAGTTGATATGTTGGAGTGCAATTCCATGAATACACCCATGGAAATGAAGTTGAAGCTTTTGGTCGACACTTCATCAGAATTAATTGATGTCATGTTGTATAGACAGATCATTGGATCGCTAATGTATCTGACAAACATCAAAACAGATATTTGTTTTTTTGTGAACACCTTGATTCAGTTTCTTGTAGAACCTAGACATGTTCACATAGTTGTTGCAAAACATGTGATGAGTTACCTTAAGGGTACACTAGATTGTTGTTTCAATTATGATGGAGATCATGATTTCACACTAAGTGGGTGCACTGATTCAGATTGAGCTAGAAGTGTCTCTGACAGGAAGAGCACTTCAGAATGTTGTTCCAGTTTGGGATCAACCATGATCTCATGGCAGAGTAGGAAGCAATCAAGCATTGCTCTCAGTACAATGGAAGAAGAATACATTGTTGTGTGTTCTACCAGTTGTGAATCCATATGGCTTCATATGTTGTTGACTGATCTATTTGACCTAGAAGAAACCATGATCCTATGTGATAACCAGAGCTGCATAAAGATGACAAAGAATCATGTATTCCATGACAAGTCGAAACACATAGAGATATGATACCATTACATCTGTGACATGGTGCAGAGAGGATCCAATATGTTAGCACGGATGAACAAGTTGCTGATGTGTTGACCAAGCCTCTATCTCGTGTAAAGTTTGACCACTTTCGAGATAATCTTGGTATAGTCTGAAAGGACCTCCCTCGATAGGGGGAGTAGTGTTGTGTTGATATGACAACCTAGTGTTGTGTTTCCAACTTAATTGTTGTGTGGTGATTCCAGCCTAGTGTTGTGCTTCTAGCTTAATTGTTATGTGGTGATGCCAACCTAGTGTTGTGCTTCCATCTTAATTGTTGTGTGGTGATGCCAACCTAGTGTTGTGCTTCTAGCTTAATTTATGTGTGGTGATGCCAGCCTAGTGTTGTGCTTCCATCTTAATTGTTGTGTAGTGATGTCAGTCTAGTGTTGTTCTTCTAGCTTAATTGTTGTGTGGTGATGCTAGCCTAGTGTTGTGCTTCCAGCTTAATTGTTGTGTTGTGATTCCATTTTAATTGTTGTGTTGAGATTCCATCTTAATTGATGTGCTGAGATTCTAGCTTAATTGTTGTGTTGTGATTCCAACTTAATTGTTGTGATGATGTGCCAGCTTAAGTGCTATGATGCTAGCCTCATGTTGATGACATGCCAGTCTCGTGTTGTGATGATGTGCTAGCCTTGTGCTAATGACATGCTAGCCTCGTGCTGTGATGATGCTTAAGCCTCGTGTTGTGATGATGTGTTTCCAGCTTCATGCTATGATGCCAGCCTCATGCTGTGTTGAATATGCTCCAACCTTTGTGTTGTGATGTTGTTGTTGTTGATGATGCTCTAGCCTTTGTGTTGTGATATTGTTGCTTTTGATGTTGTATCAGCCTTGTGTTGTTATTGATGATGATGATGTATTAGTGTTATACTAATCCATGCTGATGCAGTTTATGATGATGATGCCACTTTAGCTTCTTGATGAAGATGATGATTATGATGCCACTTCAGCTTCTTGCTGAAGAAGATGATGATGATGCCACTTCAACTTCTTGTTGAATATGATGATGATGATGGCACTTCAACACCTTGTTGAACATGATTACGATGATGATGATGTTATTTCATCTTTCATGACAAAGATGATGATGGTACCTTAGCCTCATGTTGAAGATGATGATGTTACCTTAGCCTCATGTTGATGAGGATGATGATGTCATTCTAGCTCCCTGCTGTGAATGATGATATTGATGATGAGAAAAACTTCCTATGATTTATAGATATGTCAATCAATGTTTCAAGATGTTGTTGATGATGATGCCCTCTCTCTCGCCTGATGTTTTTGTAGAATACCCTTCTTGTTAAGGGGGAGTGTTGAAATATTGTAACTGCAAAGAGAATTCTATTTATTATTGATGTATTATTCATTAGATCAATCCCCTTTTGTGGATTGATCATGTCGAGCATTGTAAATGACTAAATCCCCTTTTTCAGATTGGTCAAACCCTAATTATAATATGCAAAATGAAAAGTCAGCCCCCAAAATAAATTAAAGTGGTTCTAACGACCCAGAAAGAGAAGTCTTCCATGTCAATGAAAAGACACGTCCTTTCAGCACCTGCAAGATTGTATAAATAAAGGAGGCCAATGCCCCATTTGTTCACTCACTCATTCAGTCATCCAGAGCGCAAGTTTGGAGCTGCAATTGGAGAAGAAGGAAGAGAGAGAGGCACATTACATGGGAGAGGATATTCTCTAGTGTTTGGTTTATTATCTTGGCATTATATTGGCTATCTATATTAAGGATGTTTTTGTTGGGTTTTCTCCCCCATGAGGGTTTCCTAGGATAAATGTTTTGTATCTTGTGATTGTGTTTTTCTCAGTTATCCTATCTATGCTATGGTTATCTAGTAAATTGAAAAGAAACCTAATAATAAATTAAACTCTAACATGGCATCAGAGCTAATATGAAGACAATATATTTCACAGGAAAAATAAAAACATCATTGTTGTCATACAATAAAATTTGGGCTTTTTATTAAAGAAGAATGTCAACCCAAAAGTCATCTAGAAAAATGTGCCTTAGCCCAAGGAACTCTTTGGCACCTTCAGCAGCCCTATTCAGTGGATAGAAATCTCGAAAAGTGAAACCTTAGTTTTCACCGATACAAGAAGTACCGGAAAACTAGAAGCACCAGAAAACCAAAAGCAAGATAGTACCAGAAGTACCAAAAAACCAAAAGCACCAGTCCAAAAATTTGTTGGTCAAGTTTGAGGGTGTAAAATTTGGATTTTCAAAAATATGACTACACCATCTTACTCGCCTCAGCTCAACTCATCTAACCCATGGATCAGAATTTCAAAATTTGAAGTTTGAAAAATTAGGGTTTCCTCATAAAACCCTAAGTTGCACTTGCAGTTTCTAGAATAGTTGCAGTATCAATTGCAGTTGCAGTTTAAGAATCAGTTGCAGTATCAATTGTAGTTGTAGTATCAATTGAAGTATCAGTTGTAGTACCATTTGCAGTCACCCTTGAATTTTTTAAGAGTTGGTAATTATTACCGTTGTTGCTAGATGGTGCCACTACCTGCAAATGCTATCAGAGGTATGTACTCACATATATTTAAATTTTTTAACCTTAAAGGGTATTTGCAGGAGAAGGGATCTCTTACCAAATATCCATAAGGATCTCAAATATCCAACACATTCAGAGGAATAATGCAACCCAGGTTTGATTATTCTGATATACATCTATTTGATATGACATTATTTTGATCTAGGTTGCATGTTGAAGCTATGACCATCGTAATAACCTTTTGTCAAAATTAAATTCAATGTATTAGATGGATTAAATTTGAGATCATAGATTTTATTCTCTAACCCAACCTTCTTTCAAGATAGCATATTGCCCTAATACAAAATACAGGTTGAAGAAAGCATATGTCATCTTGAGTGAAGGAGACTTGGAAGAAAAGCAACACACTCATTCTTGAGGACAAGAATCTAGGTTCTAGGTTTAATTAATTAAGTTGATTCAAAGTTGCACATGACAAATTTGATAACTACCCCATTACAAGTAGACATTATAGCTGAGGTATCATTCTTTGAAAAGAATTATGCTTGGTAGAATGTGAGCATATTGAGATAAATGCTTAATGTAATCATTTACCAGATACAACTGACATCTCCTCTAGGAGAAACTTCTTGTGTTGATTCCAAGTTACCTTGAATGAATGTTTGATCACAACACTAGAAGAGTGTTGATCACATTTCATATTGTATTTATTACTTTTGATCCTTGTTTCAAACATGTCACAAGTAAAAGATCTAAAGGATCTACTATGACAATTGTTTGTGCTATTTTCTATTTACTATTATCAAAAGAGTATTATTCTTGCTTGTTGTTTTGTTGACCTTGTTTCAGGTCACGAGTAATAACCCCGAGCAAGATATAGTGAAGGTTACAGAAGGCAACCAGTTAGATGAGACATGAAGCAGACTGTGTACATGACCATATACATTCATGTACCAAATAAGATGAAGAAGAAGCTAGTTGTTAAAATCCAAAGTATCTCATATGGATATTGATTGTAAGGAGCAGAAGGCTCCAAAGATGACCAAACTTTAGAGTAAGAACTCACAGTAGACTTGTTCAAAGGATAATGAAGACACTTTGATAGGAAGCATAATTCACTTGAATTCTAAGTCAACTTTTCATATTTAGACTTGGTATTCAACACCAAGTATACCATGTAAGAGATGATGAAGTCCTTGTAGACTCAGAAGAAATCGAGAGTAAGCCTGATGTCAGAAAGGATCAAATGAAGAGACATCTACCAGGATTGGGAGACAAATTCCATGAGAAGACTAGATCATAGCTTCAGAAACTACTAGGAGATATGAAATCTCCTGGAAGATTCCCTTGTTTCAGTAACAGATAAGGAAGTCAGTTAGAAAGAATAGGATATGGATTCTTCCGTGAGACTAGAAGAGAAGTTAGTATTGACTTCCAATATTGATCTATATAGATCAAGCATGTTGTAGATTTACAAAGCCTGATGTGTGTCCAAAGGATTCTCCCAGCAAGAGGGAGAAGACTATGATGAGACAATTATTTAAGAAATAGTTCCAATACTTACGAATACAACTAGAAAAACCATGATTCATATATAGTATGAGATAATGAAGCCACTTTGACAAGAGGCATAATTCACTTGAAGTCTAACTCAGATTTTCATATTTAGACTTGGTATTGAGCAATCCCCATGACATTTGCTGCATTACATTAGTTGGGTCATCGAGACATGACTACAATGAAATATAGAGTTACCTCCATGAAATAAGAAGAGCTATCTTCAGTATTAGTTATTGAGCCACTCTCAGTTTCAGATGAAGTTGTTTCCATGATGGAGTAGAGGATTTAATCCCAGATTTCAGCAGTCACAGTGAGAATGGAGCAACCATTCTCATCTTTAGAGAAGGTGCAAGTGTAGAGTCCCATTTCTAGAAGGAACATGTGCAAAAAGAGGAGAGGACATACTCTCAAGTAGTGAGACAGATAGAGCTTTGCATAGAGCATATAAAGCTAGCACATGATTGTGCACATTAAGTTGAAGTTGAAGCAAGTGTATCAGGATGGTACAATAATGATGTGAAAAATTGGATTTGAAGATTGAAGATAGAAAGACTCATGTATGTCGATGAAGGAAGCTTTGTACATGTTTAAGCAAGATCCTAGAGCTTGGTATGAAATAATTGACAGATCTTGGTCTTTACCAAGAGTAAATTTGATTCTAACCTTTATCTCAGGGTTATGATTGATGTTCCAGTGATGCTACTACTATATGTAGATGATGAATTCTTGAAAATATGAAGAAAATATCATTATAGATTGCAGAAGAAGCTCGCTACAGAGTTTGATGGAAAACCTAAATGCATTATCTCTTAGGTATTGAAGTTTGGAAGAGCACAAAGAAGATATTTCTTAACCAAGGGAAGTATGTAGTTGAAATACTGAAGAGATTTGATATGTTGGAGTGCAAATCCATGAATAAACCCATGGAAACAAAGTTGAAGCTCCTAGTTGACACTTTGTTAGAACTGGTTGATGCTACTATGTACAGACAGATTATTGGTTTAGTGATGTATCTGACGGATACCAGGATAGATATATGTTTTTCCTTGAGTTAGTATCTGGTAGAACCCAGGCGTGTTCACATTGTTGCTGCAAAACATATGATGAGATACCTTAAGGGTACATTAGATTTTTGTCTCTATTATACTAGAGATCGTGACTTCAGACTGAGTGGTTACACTGATTCAGATTGAGCTGGAAGTGTTTCTGATAGAAAGAGCACTTCATGATGTTGTTTCAGTCTGAGGTCAGCCATGACTTCATGGCAGAGTAGGAAGCAATCAAGTATTTCTCTCAGCATGACAGAAGCATAATACATTACTGCATGTTTTTCCAGTTGTGAATCCATATGGCTTTGGATGTTTGTGACGGATCTATTTGATTTGGAGATGGAAGCCACCATGATTCTATGTGATAACCAAGTTGTATAAAGATGATGGAGAACCATGTATTCCATTATCAGTCGAAGCACATAGAGATCCGATATCACCTCATTCATGATATGATGTAGAGAGGATCTATAAGGCTCTAGTATGTTATCATGGATGAACAGGTTGCTGATGCAGAGAGGATCTATAAGAATCTAGTAAAGTTTGAGCACTTTCGATATAAGAGTGGTGTAGTCAGAAAGGACCTCCCTTGAAAGGGGGAGTAGTGTTCTGATTCCACTTCAGCTTCTTGTTGAAGATGATGATGATGATGATGCCACTTCAAATTCTTGCTGAAGATGATGATGATGATGTTATTTCAGCTTTAATGTTGAATATGATAATGTTACTTTAGCCTCATGCTAAAGATTTTGATGATATTACTTTAGCCTCATGCTAAAGAAAACTATGATGCCAACCTAGTGCTAAATATTTCCATCTTCATGTTGATGTTGTTGTGTTTCCATCCTTGTGTTGTGATTCCAGCTTCATGTTGATGATGTGTTGCCATCCTTGTGTTGTGATGCTAGCTTCATGCTGATGATGTGTTTCCAGCCTTGTGCTATGATTCCATATTTGTGTTGATGATGTGTTGCCAGCCTTGTGTTGTGATGCCAGCTTTATGCTGATGATGTGTGTCCAGCCTTGTGCTATGATGCCAGCTTCGTGTTGATGATGTGTTGCCAGCCTTATGTTGTGATGCCAATTTTGTGTTGATGATGTGTTTCCAACCTTGTGTTGTGTTTCCATCCTCATCCTGTGATGACGTGCCATCCTCATGTTGTGATGATGTACCAACCTCGTGTTCTGATGATGTGTCAACCTAATGATGTGATTCCAGCTTCATGTTGATAATGTTGTGTTTCCAGTCTCGTACTTTGATGCCAACTTTGTGCTAATGATATTTTGTAGCCATCTTCGTGTTGTGATGCCAGCATCGTGTTGAAGACTCTCAACCTAGTGTTGATGTTGATGATTTTTCAGCCTTTGTGTTGTGTTGTTGCTGCTATTGAAGATGAGAAAAACTTCTAATGATTTATAGATATACCAGTCAGTGTTCCATATGTTTTTGATGATGTTGTTGTCTCTCTCTCTCACCTAATGTTGTTGTAGAATTCCCTTCTTGTTAAGGGAGAGTGTTGAAATATTGTAACTACAAAGAGTATTCTATTTATTATTGATGTATTATTCATTAGATCAATCCACTTTTGTGGATTGATCATTTAGGGAATTGTAAATGACCAAATCCCATTTTGCGGATTGGTCAAACCCTAATTATAATATGAAAAATGAGAAGTTGTCCCCCATAATAAATTAAAGTGGTTCTAACCACCCAAAAAGAGAAGTCATCCATGCCAATGAAAAGACACATCCTTTCAACACCTTCCAAATTGTATAAATAAAGGAGGTCAGCGCCTCATTTGTTCACTCACTCATTCAATCATCCAGAGCGCAAGTTTGGAGCTATAGTTGGAGAAGAAGGAAGAGAGAGAGGTGCACTACTTGGGAAAGGATATTCGCTAGTGTTTGGTTTATTATATTGGCATTGTATTGGCTATCTATATTAAGGAAGGTTTTGTTAGGTTTTATCCCCCATGAGGGTTTCCCAGGATAAATGTTGTGTATCTTGTGATTTCATTTTTCTCAGTGATCCTATCTATGTTATGGTTATCTAGTAAATTGAAAAGAAACCTAATAAGAGCTTAAAATCTAACAGTATATTGCTCGATGCAATTGACTTAAGATCAAAATTATTAATTCTTCATTAGAATATACGTAAATTATGTTGTTATACCTCAACAATACATTGTTTTCCAATGTATACCCTTTAAAATTTGGTATCTTCAAAGTATCTTGTCAAATATTATCCTTAACCTCCTTGTACCAATCATCGTTTATTTGTAAAGCTAGAATGTTTCTCAAAGATTTGTCTTAAGAGGTATTACCAATAATATGCATGGTCTCTGACTCAATGCATCTGCCACTTTGTTCATTGTTCCTTTAATCTAAGTAATCTCAAAATCTATTAGCTTTGACCAATGCCTTTGTCGCGCGTTCCATTCACTCTATGTAAATATATGCTGCAATCCACAATGATCTGTTTTTAATTCAAATTTTCGTCCAATTAGATATTGTCTCCAAACTCTGAAGTCATAAAAAATTTCCAACAAATCCAAGTAATGCATTGCGTAGTTCTCCTCATGTTTTCTCAATTTCCTTGAAATGTAAGCGATGAATCAACTGTCTTGCATCAAAACTCCATTCAAACCTTTCTTGGATGCATGTGTCCATACCAAAAATTCCTTGTCCATTTTGGGGACTTTCAGAATTGGTATTGTCCTCAACAGCTCCTTGATCCTTTGAAATGCTTCCACACATTTCTCGATCCATACAAACCTCTTGTTTATCTTTTGTAATTCCATGATCGTATTTGATATCTTTGAAAAACCTTTGATGAATCGTCGTTAATATCCTACTAAACCCATAAAGATACGTAATTATTTTACTTTTTTCGGTGCAAGCCATTCCATAATAGCCTCTACTTTCATTGGTCCACATCGATACCTTCACCAGATATGATATGTCCCAAGTAATGAATCTTCGTTTGGTAAAAATAACATTTCGATAGATTCCCATACAATTTGTTTTCTCGTAGATAATGTAGTACCAATCTTAAATGTCCTTCATGTTCTTATTTCATCTGAGAATAACTTAGTATGTCATCAATAAATACTTGAACAAACTTGTCAAAGTATTCTCAGAACACCCCATTCATCAAGCTCATGAATACTCCTGGGGCGTTTTTTATTCCAAATGGTAAAACTGTAAACTCATAGCATCTGAATATCGTCTTAGATAAGGTATTAGGGATATCTTCCTCTTTAATTTGTAACTGGTGATATCCTGATCTCAATTTAATCTTTGAAAACATCATCACTCCTTTCATCTAATCAAACAAATCTTCTATTATTGGCAATGGATACTGGTTCTTGATCCTCACTTTTTTCAATTGAAAGTAGTCAATACAAAGTCTCCACGATCCATCCTTCTTTATTAAAAAAATAGTTGGTGCACCCCAAGGTGACACACTTGGACGTATGAGTCCCAAGTACAATAATTCCTTCAATTTCATTTTCAACTCTTGTAATTTAGGCGTTGACATATGATATGGCATTCTTTCTATAGATTCAGTTCCTAGTTTCAATTCTATTGTAAACTCCAACTCTCATTCAGGCAATAAAACTGGTAACTATTCTGGAAACAAGCATGCAAAATCTTATACTACAAGATGGTTTTATAATCCTTCTACCTCTCCCTTTTCATTTAGTGATAAGATTTCATATAACTGACATCCCTTGTGCATGCTCTTTTGTAGTTGTAGGGAAGAAATGAACCTCAAGGACACCCCTTTGTTCCTTCTTACAATCACGCTACTCTATCCCAAATCATCTATCAAACTTAACTATTATTACAGTTGAGTATCACATCATGTGATTCCAACCAATCCATACCAATCACTATGTCATAAGATCCTAAAATCGTGACATATAGGTTGGCCTTCACTAAACTATCTCCCAAGTTAATACTACAATCGGTAACCTTCCCTCCAACCTTTTGTTTGGCACCTAAATCCATTTCTACATATCTAAGCTCATCCTACTAGATTTCCCTTACCTTAATTATCTTTAGCATTGCACTAGATATAAATCTCTCTATAGCACCTGGATCTATCAAAATACTAAAATTTTGGTCGATGATTGTACCTAATGTCTCGAGCAAAGTGGATTGGTGCTCATCCTAAAAGTTATATACCAGTGCATGAATCTTGTGGTCCTTGCCCAAGTCACCAACTGTAGTGGGTCCTGATGATCTGGCTGCTCTTTCCTTCTAAATTAGATAATATCATTGGAAATGTGTCTCTCCATATGTCCAACATTTGGTCTTTGATCCAATACTCCTAGTCCCCATAGTAGAAGTTGTTGGCCTAGTATTATGTGATCCTGGTTTGTTATGTTGAACATGCCTAAACTATTGTTGTTGTAGGTGACATTGTTGTTGATGTGGTGGTCCTCAATAACGATTCCTCTGCTGAGGAGTTTTTCATCGTGGTGATGTGAACATATGTCCTCTATATGTATCTCGATTCCCTAAAGTCGGTCTGGCTGGTGTCTGATGTTGTTGCACCCCTGATGTCATCTGTCTAGTTAGTCTAGAAGGATTCATTCCTTGAAACCCACTATTTATATCTTCCTCGGCTATGAGGGCCTTCTAAACTGCATTGTGCAATGTCTGAGGCATTATAATTCTTACCTTTGCACGGATGTTGAAGTTAAGGCCAAACACAAACTTGTTGACCTTCAAATTCTTTGTGTGCATATGTGGGGAATATCTAAGCAGCTCCATGAATCTGTCCTCATACTTTGGCACCGTACGACCACCCTGTCATAAGGCGTTGAACTCATTAAGTTGGTTCTCAATGAATTCCTTGGACAAGTACCTATCCCAAAACCATTCCTCGAATAATTCCCATGAAATGTCTTCGAAGACCATGTTCATTTGAGGTAGGATCATCTTCCACCATAAAAGAGAACTCCCCTTCAGCTGAAATACTGCCATGTGAACTTTCATGTTGGAGGTGTAGTCACGAAGTGTGAAGCACATCACCATGTTCTCCAACAATGCCTCAATGACTAAGCCATATGTGGAACCCATGAACTCGAGAAAATTCACCTTCTTGAGTTCTTTGTGTATGCTAACACCACCATTAAGAGCACATTGTGAACCCTCATTTGGTACAAATACTCTACCCACATCTTGATCCAATCGGTTAATCAAAGCCTTTGACATCCTATGAAAGGATCTCATCATACATACCACATCTCCCACAACAACTTGTTCTTGTTTAGTGATTTTTTCTTCTCCTTAGGGGTTAGAACCCATTGACATGGATTCTATTGGAGGTGTCACACCTTTTTCTCCAACACCACATCATCTACCTCCACGACATCCTCTAACCATGATTACCTACATGGAAAATTTTCAAATTTTTAATTAGCAATATACTTTTAATCATTTGTTTAACATAGTGGAAGGCGTAACGGTCCAAAGTTGCAGGGTTGAACCTGCTATGATACCATATGTAATGAACCCTTTGTTACGACAACAAATAGTGAGTACAAAAGAGGTAATAATATTTTTTTTTGTAAAACAACGTTACGACTAGTGACATGTGTCACAACATATATTAATAACTACACAATCAATTTTCATCCCAATCAACTGAAAGCAACATCACTATCATTCAATCAACCATATCACATAAAGATAACATAAGGAAACTACCCACCCAACCTATACTGCAAGGTTAGGACCTCCAGGACACATAATCAACGCTCAAGTCCAGGATTCATCCGATTGATTTTGACAACTTAATTTCTCAAGATTGGCAAATGTTTTGAGGAACATAGAGGTATCTAAATCCCATTAATCCAATCATAAGCCAAAATTCAAGACTAGATTCGTAAATTCAAGACTAGATTCATCGGCCATACTTAAACATCAGTTCTTCCTATTGCAATAGAATAAACTAATTTGCTTGATAAATATTTCAAACAATATTAAGTGCAAGGTTTAGTAAGAGAATAATGCATAAATATTAATAAAAACCACAAGAGCATAAGTACAATCTTAGTATCAGATAGATAATTCATTTTAATCATCATTATTCCATTTGACATTATTACTTAAGAATTTTATTATATATTCATCATATAAATCATATATGGGGACTATTATAAGAAAACTCTATATAAACTAAATCTATTATCATATAATGAACCGATGTTAAACTATTAAATATTTCTTTTGATATCAATGTATAATTGAGTAAGTATACAACCAACACGTCATCCAACAACTTATTTATTTACTCTATTTAATACTTCCTTATCACTTAAATCATATGATGTGACAGTAATGGAACTAAATACCAATTATATGACTTTTCATATAACAACATTAAAACTTAAACTATATATCATGACACTCAAGAAAGGAAAATGAGTTTAAACCTTGCATTCCATACAATTTTTTTTCTTAAAATTTTTGTGGACGAGTGCAGTAACATCATTGAGTTTTTCCATAAGATTTTCATCCTCATTATGCACAATTGGAAATAAAAACTTGCACAGTCCCTTTGTTAATGACATTTATTAAGTGTATACACATAAATTTAATTAATCTCAATTAACCAACAATCACTCAATAATGATGGCGTTGAAATCAAGACTCTAATCTATAAACAGTGTATAAAAGGGCTTACATTATCATCCATTGTATAAGATAAAATAATTTAAAGAGTAAATTCTTTCTTGGATAATTGAGAAATTTAATTTAAAATTTAGGACATCATTGATGTTAGTATTTTCAACCAGTGCATTAACCTTTCAATCAACAAGAATGAGTAATATTCTGGTTAAAATTTAAATAAAAGAGCACTTTCTTTTACAAGAAGGGTCAATGCATTTTATTTAAATTTACAATTATCATTTAACACTAAAGACCTTAATTCAAGCGATATTATTCAAAGAAATGAGTTGCATTAAGGATAATGCCTAGTGGAAGCTATGCCAACAATTCAATTCATTTGTTATAAAGGATAATGCCTAATGCTAGACCATAAAATTGTACCCTTCGATTCTTAAGGATACTTATGAAACCCAATCAATCTAGTTCAACTAATTGAATTCCAACCCTAGTAATACGTGATAATGAAATTTATCGTTTCGAAAGTCACTCATAATTGTATTAAATCATCATATCAAACGATATTATAATTATTTCATCTAGAAAATTAAATGTTTTGAATATTTACAACAACAATTGAATATAAATTACATGTTCAGCAAGCTCCGGGAAAACTCAATACTCATTGGAGAAAATAACAATCAACACAATTGAACAATCAAATACCGTATCCGACGAAGATGGACTTTGAATAAGTTCTTTGGAAAATTGTATCCCTTGCTTCCTCCCGCTTGCTAATCGTAGAGACTTCATCAGTACCTCCCAACCAACACTAGGGTTAATTTTCTTCCCCCTTATCCCCATGAGCCGCAAAGGGTCCACACACACACAACTAGAAATACTATAGCGCCAAGATTTCCTCGCAAGGTAGAGCCACCACTCTATCTCAATCTTGGTATCCCAACTCTCACAAGCAAAATACAGTCCAAAATTATTTTGGCAACATAACGTTACCAATAACAAGTGTGATCCATTTCCCAACTACATCATTTGTTTTATATAATTTTCCTCATTGACACATGTCCACATGCACAAATAATTAAATTTTTAATTAAATAAATTAGGATTATTCACCCATACACTTGTCACTCTCTCCCCAAGTTGCAAAAGTAATTACTAATTTTATTTTAATTTTAAAAAGTCGAATTCCCTCACATCCTCCCATGTGTTCCTATTTTCTCTCTTAGTTTTCCTTTTATTCTCCCAAATTCTCATTTAATGAGTGTCTCCTAACTATATCTTAGTTAGAGTTTGATCATGAGTATTCTTCTAGTTAGACTAGTGGTAGCTAGACTCTACATACCATCCTATGTGTACACCTATTCTCTCATTTTTATTTCTTTCTTATTTTAAATTCCCTTTTATTAATTTTATGCACACATGTGCATTTTATCTCATCTTTAGATTTTCTCACTATTTTATTTTAAATTGGTTTATCTCATTTCTTTTAATTTAATTAATAAATTTAATTTAGTCCCCTAACTAAAACTTTGACTCAGGCTTAGTCTTTGAATAAGTCTTTGACTTTTATTGGGATTTATAATTAATAGAATCACTCCTTAATTAATTATTTTAATCCGACAAGGTTTAATAAATTCAATGTTTTCTAGGCCACCTATATTTATTGACTCAAGTTTTTAATTACGCGATGTTCCCTTCAAGATGCATCTTCATGATCCAAGGGTGCCACTCGCTGTTGACTGGTTTTGGTAGTTTTTCCAACCCTTGGAGTCAACACTCCACTCGGTTGACCTTGTGAGATACTAAGGAATTCTAAGTAATAAGGACTTTGCCTTATTGTGTGCCCCTTAGAAGTATTCATGAGTGACTATCTCATTCCTCCCTCATGACATCGTGGACCTATTGAACAAGGTAATTGTTAACCTACAATTCGAGCCACGATGGGAGTGCTAGTAGGTTGTGATAGGGACACTTCCACACCTCTACCTCGATATTTGCTTTTTTTGCATGGCCCCTTTACTCCTTAAGTGAGTCAGAATAGCAAGCATCATCAACCTGCATCCATTGACAAAACATTGGCACTGATCCATATACATAATCATACTAAATCAATTGTTGAATTTAATGCAGCTGCAAGAGCCTCTCTCCCTGGAGGATGGCATAACACCCTAGTTGTGGACTAGGGCCTCCAATACACTCCTGGGGTTCTTGGTCTGGGACCAAGCAGTTAGATCCATGGAAAAAGACCCTTGTGAGGGCCCCAGTAAATGATTGGGGTTCTTGTTCTGGGACCAAGTAATATAAGTCCCTAGATATGTCTAGGGCCCTTGGAAGTGTTCTAGGGTACCCATGCCTGAAGCATGGGTTGATCCTTGGTCGTGTACCTTGGTGAATAAGACCCCAGATGTGTTATGGGGTAACCTAGTCTTTGATCAAGTAGATCTTGGTGTAATACCAAGATGTGTTGGTGTGTGATCCTCTTCCTCTCTCCCAGGATGGTCCACAGGACCTAGGAGAGACTATGAATATGGGCATGACCACATTATGTTATTTACCCCTTATGTACTGATAATAAAGTAAATTGGTCACCTTTAGAATCATATGGACATGTGTTGCCACTAAGAAAACCCATTTTCCCTTTCATAACCCCTTGTTTGTTCTTCACCCTTTGGTTTTTGAATTTGGGTTTGAGTGGGGTTTGTATTTTTGTTTTTAGGACTTAGTAAGATTAAAATAGAAATATTAATTAATATTTGATATGACATATTAAATTAATATTTATATTAATTATTATTCTTTTAACCTAATCCCTACCCTAAGACTATAAATAAAACCCTTTCCCTCTCTATTCCTACACACACACTTTCTCTCTTCTATTCTATGTGGTATATTGCTTTGATTTTTTCCTTGTAAGTGTTGTGGCCTCCTTTGACTGTTACAGTTCGGCTTCCTTTTGTGTTGGAAAGTGATCAAGGTTGTTGAGTCGAGGGTTGCTCCATTTCTGTTTTTTCTTGATGTTGTTAGGATCACCCTCCATCATTGTTGTCCTTCATCTAAGTTGTTGGCCACCCTTACTTTGTCAGTCCTCAAGAAGCTGGCTCTCTCTATGTGTGATGGAGCCTCTTCTAGAGGCTCCCGTCCATTCTTTTATGCAAATCTGGTACCCTTAAGAGCTACAACTAGCATGCTAAGTTGCTAGCCACTTTCAGTAGATCGATGCCTTCTTTATGAGCATATCTGGAACCTCCAAATCTTTCCCTCTTTTGTTGTCTGTATGTGACTGAGATAAGGGCTACTTCCAGAATTCAATTTGGGGTTTGTTGTTCTTTCCTTGAGGTTTTTATATGGTTTCAATAACAGTCCTATATTTTCTTCTATATAAATATAACCCTTAGTGGTTGATCTATGAGTCCAAGACTATATCTGAGCAAAAATTCATAGGCTTAACATTTCACATGTGTGTCAATATTTTATTCATTACATTGAGGTAGTCTTCAGAGGTAAGTTACAATTCACTTAAGTTTGATTTATTTATGCTCAGATCTATTATTTGAAATGATTAATGTTCTACATCTATAGGATCATAACTACTAGTGTGCATTACTCAGAAATATTTAGATCTATTGTTTGAAATGTTTAATGTCCTAGATATATAGGTTCAGATCTATTGATTTGCAATACTCAGAAATATTGTTTAGGTTCATATCTATTGATTTGCGATACTCAGAAATATTGTTTAGTTCATATCTAACTGTTTTTCATACTCATAAATATTCTTATAGTTCAGATCTAACTGCTTTACATACTCATAAATATTTTATAGTTCAAATCTAACTATAGTGTTTTAGATCTACTCTGTTCTTGCTGGTCTAGGTGAGATCGGAAGAGCGGTTCACTAGATATGTCTAGGGCCCCTGGATGTGTTCTAGGGTACCCATGCCTAAAGCATGGGTTGATCCTTGGTCTTGTACCTTGGTGGATAAGACCCCAAATGTGTTATGGGGTAACCTAGTTTTTGATCGGGTATATCTTGGTGTAATACCAAGATGTGTTGGTGTGTGATCCTTTTCCTCTCTCCTAGGATGGTCCACAGGACCTAGGAGAGACTATGAACATGGGCATGACCACATTGTGTGATGTACCCCTTATGTACTACTAATAAAGTAAACTGGTCACATTGAGAATCATATGGACATGTGTTACCACTAAGAAAACCCATTTTCTGTTTCATAACCCCTTGTTTGTTCTTCATCCTTTGGTTTTTGAGTTTGGGTTTGAGTGGGGTTTGTATTTTTGTTTTTAGGACTTAGTAAGATTAAAATATAAATATTAATTAATATTTGATATGACATATTAAATTAATATTTATATTAATTATTATTCTATTAACCTAATCCCTACCCTAAGACTATAAATAAAACTCTTTCCCTCTCTATTCCTTCACACACACTCGCTCTCTTCTATTCTATGTGGAAGATTGCTCTGAGTTTTTCCTTGTAAGTTTTGCAGCCTCCTTTGACTGCTACAGTTTGTCTTCCTTTTGTGTTGGAAAGTGATGAAGGTTGTTGAGTTGAGGGTTGTTCCATTTATGTTTTTGCTTAATGCTTCTAGGATCACCCTCCATCGTTGTTGTCCTTCATCTAAGTTGTTGGCAACCCTTACTCTGTCAGTCCTCAAGAAGTTGGCTCTCTCTATGTGTGACAGAGCCTCTTCTAGAGGTTCTTGTCCCTTCCTTTATGAAGATCTGGTACCCTTAAGGGCCACAACTAGCATGCTAAGTTTCTAGCCACTTTCAATAGACCGACGCCTTCTTTATGAGCATATATGGAACCTCCAAATATTTCCCTCTTTTTTTGTCTGTATGTGAATGAGATAAGGGCTACTTCCAGAATTCAATTTGGGGTTTGTTGTCCTTTCCTTGAGGCTTTTCTATGGTTTAAATAACAGTCCTATATTTTCTTCTATATAGATATAAGCCTTGGTGGTTGATCTATGAGTCCAAGACTATATTTGAGGAAAAATTTAGAGGCTTAACATTTCACATGTGTGTCAAGATTTTCTTCATTACACTAAGGTAATCTTCAGAGGTAAGTTACAATTCACTTAAGTTTGATTTTTTATGCTCAGATCTATTATTTGAAATGATTAATGTTCTACATCTATAGGATCATATCTACTAGTGTGCATTACTTAGAAATATTTAGATCTATTGTTTGAAATGTTTAATGTCCTAGATATATAGGTTCAGATCTATTGATTTGCAATACTCATAAATATTGTTTAGTTCATATCTAATTGTTTTGCATACTCATAAATATTCTTATAGTTCAGATCTAACTGCTTTACATTTTTGCATACTCATAAATATTCTTATAGTTCAGATCTAACTGCTTTACATACTCATAAATATTTTATAGTTCAAATCTAACTGTAGTGTTTTAGATCTACTCTGTTCTTGCTAGTCTAGCTAACATAAATTTTAAAAAGGTATACATTTTTTTATGTTTCTATTTCTAACATGGTTTCATAGCTTAGGGCGTGAAAAGAGCTCAAGAAGTGAAAACTTGAGCCTGCGTGGATCCATATTGTTAGGGCTTGTTTTGTAGATCAACAACAACTCATTTACTAAACTGATCTAGAGAACTCAACATGGCCTCCTCTTCAGTCAAATTTAAAGACAAACTTATAGGGGCCTCCAACTTCAATGCTTGGAAATGTAAGATACTTAACATTCTTGAAGAGAATGATCTAGAAGATCTAATCACTAGGTTAATTGAAGAACCCACTTCAAACACAGTCAGGGAATCATAAAGAAATAAACAAACCAAGGCTAAAAGAATATTTTTTTATTCTGTTAAGGACAACATGATTCCCATCATTGGTCATATAAAGACTGCCAAAGATTGTTTTGATTCTTTGAAAAACCTCTATGAAAAGAAGGCACCAACTCAGAAAAGAACTTTGAAGAAACAACTACGTACTTTGAGAATGGGAAAATATGAATCAATTGTTGCCTTCTTCTCCAAGATGGCTCAAACTAGAGATCATCTTATAACAATAGGAGTTGATGTATATGATGATGACCTTGTGCAAACTGCAGTTGATGGATTCCCTGTGTCGTGGAGAGTTTTTCTCACATCAATCAATGGAAGAGAAGCCCAACCTAACTTTGATAGATTATGGCATGAATTCTTAGAACAAGAAGGAAGACCCAAAAGAAGAAATGATCATTCAATTCTAATAGATCATTCCCTTTCAGCAAAAGCCAAGAAATGGGAGAAGTTCCCTCAATCTAAAGGAAAAGGTAAGAAACCTCAAGGTAAGTTATCTCATGTTAATCCTCATTTATCTAAAGTAAAAAAATTTAAGTGCAATAAGATAGGATATTATTCAAGAGATTGCAGGAACCCTCCCTCTCAAGAGAGAAGAAAAGGAAAGTTCCAAGCCTTAGTTGCTACTGAAGAGGCTCAACCTCAAGAGGAACCTCAAAGAAGACAAACCAGGGCTACCACCAAAGAGAAAGAACAAAATAAATAATATTATCTCATCTCATCTCTTTTTGGCACTATAACCAACTCAGAGGAAATTTGGTTAATGGATAGCGGGGCTTCCAAACACATGACAGGCTTCAAACAAAATCTTGCAAACTACCAAGACAAGAATTTCAATGTAAAGGTATAACTGGGTGATGATGGTACTTACGACATAAAAGGTTTTGGATCTCCTTATTTCCAACTTCAATCAGGTAATATCTTTCATATTGATGAAATTCTTTATGTCAATCAGGTAATATCTTTCATATTGATGAAATTCTTTATGTTCCTAGTTTAAAGAAAAATCTAATCTCATTTGCGGTGTTAGAAAGCAAATGATACTCAATATCCTTCACCAAAGTGAAGGCTCTCACATGGCTATCAAATGGAGATATGAGAACTGTTATGACTATTGGAACTCGTGAGAGTGGTCTTTATAAAATATCAGGTCAAATTGTTCAAGAACTTGCACACGAGATGATAAATCCTGTGAGCTCTGGCACAAGAGGCTTGGACATCTCAAATACAATGCACTTACAGGTTTTCAAAATATGGTGACAGGTATGCCAGTATTTTCTCTTGAGCATGATAGTATTTGTAGAGGTTGTGCACTCAGTAAGAATATAAAGAAACCCTATCCTCACAACAATAGAAAATCTAATGGCATTCTAGATCTAATTCATTTTTATCTTTGTGGGCCCAGGGCTGCCCCATCTATGAATGGTTTTATTTAATATATAATTTTTATTAATGATTGTTATCGTAAAACTTGGATTTAATTTTTAAAGACTAAATATGAATCTTTTAGAAGATTTCAAGATTTCAATAATCTTGTTGAAAATCAAACAACAAGACATAGAGAAGTTTTCAGAACAGACAATGGTAAAGAATTTGACTCCTTCAAATATGATGAACTCTGTCGGGATTCTAGCATTAAGAGGGAGTTGGCTCTACCGTATAACCCCCAATAGAATGGGGTTACAGAAAGAAATAACATAACTATCTGTGAAGTAGTCAAGGCCATGATGTATGACTAGAACTTACTGATATCTCTTTGGGTTGAAGTTGCCAGTACTACAATCTACATTCAGAACAGATGTCCACACAAAGATCTTGAATCAAAAACTCTAGAAGAAGTTTTCACTGGTATAAATCCTTCTGTTGATCACTTGATAATCTTTGGTAGTTGAGTCTATATTCACCTTCCAAAAGAAAAGAGGACTAAGCTAAAGCCATCCGTAAATAAAGGAACTTTTGTGGGATATAGTGAAACCTCAAAGGCTTACAGAATTTATATCCTAGGTCAAAATTTCATCGAAGTAAGAAGAGACATGACTTTTCATGAAGAGACATACCTTCAGAGAAAGCAAGAAACCAGATAAGTACTTTGGTCTCATAGCTAAGTTGAATATTGTAATTGATTCAAGACCTTCCACATTTGAAGAAGCCTCCAAACATCAAGTGTGGAAATTTTTTATGATAGAAGAATATGATTCAATTCTAAAGAATGATGTATGGGAAATGGTTCATAGACCTCGTGGAAAATCATTGGTAACTTCAAAATGGATTTATAAGATAAGCATGCATCAAATGGAAGTATTGAAAAATACAAGGCTAGATTCGTGGCTCGTGGTTTCTCTCAGAAAGAAGGAATTGACTATGATGAGATTTTTGCTCCAATTTATAGATATACTTCCATCAAGATTATTAACCCTCTTGCCACAATATTTGGTTGAAAACTTCATCAGATGGATGTTAAGATTGATTTTCTTTACGGTGAAGTTGAGCAAGAAGAGTATATCAAACAGCCTGAAGGTTTTGTGATCCATGAAAAATAATCTCATGTGTGAAAACTCAAGAAATCCCTATACAGGTTGAAGCAAGCTCCAAGATCTTGGTATGGTAGAATAGACAGCTTTCTACAAAGTATTGGATTCACCAAGATAATAGCAGATCCCAATATTTATATAAAGATTGTACAAATCATCCAGTTATCTTATTCTTATACGTGGATGATCTGTTCCTCACTGGAGAGGAAAACTTAATAGCTTCTTATACGTGGATGATCTGTTCCTCACTGGAGAGGAAAACTTAATAGCTCAGACTAAGAGTGTGCTTTCCACAAAATTTGAAATGAAAGACTTGGGGCTCATGCATTGTTTCTTTGGCTTGGAGGTGTGGCAGAAACCAGGTGAGATATTTCTCTCACAGAGAAAATATGTAGTTGATGTGCTCCATAGATTTGGCATGATGGACTGTAAGTCTATCACCACACCAATGATATCTAACCTAAATAAATTACAAGATCATGTTATAGGTTCAGATCTAGAAGAACCCACCTTATATCAATAGATCATTGGGTCATTGATGTACCTTGTACATACTAGACCATACATTTTTTATGTAGTAAATGCACTCATCCAATTCATGTGTGAAATGAAGCATATACAGATGGTTGTTGTTAAACATATTATGAGATATGTTCGGTGGACTATAGATTATGGTCTCAAATACACTTCCAGTGGAGGTGTAATGATTCATGGCTTTACAGATTCAGATTGGATGGGAAGTATATTGGATTGGAAGAGAGCTTCCAGATATTCCTTTAGTTTGGGTTCAACGATGATTTCCTGGTCCAACATGAAATAAGGGTCCATAGCCCAGAGCACTGCAGAAGAAGAATACATTGTTGCAACTGCTGCTAGCCAAGAAGAAGTGTGGCTTAGGAAGCTAAAGATACTTGTTTAGTGTAGAGCTAGAACCCACAGTCATTCACTGTGACAACCAGAGCTGTATAAATATCTACAAGAATCCGGTGTTTCACGATAAGTTGAAGCACATTGAGATGAGATATCACTATGTTTGGGACATGGTGCAGAAGAACATTCTTAGTATTTAGTATGTTCCAATGACAGAACAAACGATGGATATTTTGACCAAGCCACTTTCCTTGAAAAAGTTTGTGTAATTTCATCACAAGCTTGGTGTTGGTGAGAATGCCTCTCTTGATGAGAGGGAGTGTTGAATTTAATGCAGTTGTAAGATCCATTATCCCTGGAGGATGGAATAAGACCCTAGTTGTGGAATGGGGCCCCCAATACACTCCTATAGTTCTTGGTCTATGATTCAATACTCCCTACCTCGAAAGGGTCTTGTTGACCTCCCGGTCTATGGATATTCAATCTTCTTGAGCCAAAATGGCCCTTTCGGTCCCTTCTAGAACCTCCCAATAGACAAATCCACAATCCCTATTATGAAGATTCGCCCACACGAACAAGCACTAGGCACAAGCCTCTCCCGCGTTATCACCAGCTCTGACTAAACGCTAACTCACTATTCACTTCAGGGGTTTCGACTTCGGGTGTTTTGATATGATCCACTTTGACTCTTCCCAGTCCCCAAGCTCCTAAATTAGGGTCAAACAAGCGCTAGCTCCTCCCTTTGACCTTCCTGATGTGACCTATGGATATGACCTGGGGCCCAGCCTTTAATTTCTTCAGGATTTCACGTATCGAGAACTTTCGATGTGATTCGCCCCCGTTATCCCGAGTTTCAAACTCCTGATTACAAACACCTCAGATAAACGATCTTGAATCCCCTGTGATCCAATGGTATAGATCCTTCCCAGTGTCGATCCAATGAATGTTGTTACTCCTCCTCCTGAGCTTGTGCTTTCTCTCGTGCCTTAGAAGATTTCTAATGTTTTGAAGGCCTCGACCTTCGATCTATCTCTTGTGAGCCCTGCAACTTTGGGTCTCATCTACATTCCGGAAACTCTACCTCTCCAAATCTTTAGAAATGAAACTCAGCCTTAGCCCTAGCACACACATGTGCTCTGTGTGCGACTTTGCACCACTCCTCCTAAGCTTCAGGACTTACAACAAGTCCACTATTATGCACCCTTTGCACTATCTCCTTCGTTCTTTCATCTTTCTCAGTCTCTAAGGGATTCAACCCTTCTACATCTTTCAACACTTTGTTCGAGTGTTGTCCTGATGCACTCCTTGTGCAGGTCTTCCTCTAGAGTATTCAATAACTCTGTCCCTTTCTCTCCTTGAAAGGATACAAGAACCCTCCTGGTGACTTATGCTCAAGCATGCCTTTTTGAGCCATAGAGTGTTCAGTAAATCTATAAGTTTATTTCTCCTCCAACACTTCTCTTCTCCCAGAACTCGGAACAGAGTCCTCCTGTGAACTCCTTGAACTCGCTCAATGCCCACTTGGTAGAGATATACAAATATTCAACAATTATGTCTCTTTCTGTGTCTTCCCCTACACAGTCTCTCCTCCAGAGTGTTCAATAACTTTGAGGCTCCTCCTGAGTGTATGATTCCTTTGGTGTGCCCTCCTATCATGTTCTCACCTTAATTAAACATAGAACTCAGATGTGCACTCCTTGCACTGACTCACAGATTCTTCAACACTCTATTGCACACTCCTTACACTTAGCCACTAAGAACACATACTGAAATAAAAAAACTCAACAAATAGAGAATTCTATCTATCCCTGCATATGAAAACTATCACATACATATACAACATATGCATATAAACACATAAATGACATTCATTAAACACATGGAAACACACAAATAATCTTATGCAGGAAAGACTGCTCTTTGTATTAATCTTAGAATGCATGTTTATAATGTGTACAAAATCTCAGACTGCAATAGAGTCTCAACTATCTCCCCTCTCTCCCTATCTGTTCTAATATATTCCATTCTATTCTATCTATATACAAAGATATTTTTCAAAAGAGGGTCTTCTCAATCCTTTTCCTCCAAGCTACCTACTCTTCATTAAATCCATTGAATTACATTCAATGGCCAACTAGATATGAATCAGATAAAGATCTTCATCATCGTATCAGCAATTAAAGGAAACATTATCTCCTGCCTATCCAAAGGTATCAACGTGGCTCTTCCATCCTTACAAACTTTTAATAACAATTTAAATTTTGAAAATTAGAGGGTTGGGACCTCTCTCCTCTTGAATGCGCAGTGATGTGTTTTCTAGTTGACGCATTGCTGAATTGTAGTGATGCTCTTGTGTCATACACCATTGCTATGAAAAATTCATGGGCTCCTTCTCATGAGATTCCTTGCTCTGTTGAAATCCATCCGGATCCCAAAATCTCTTCTAGAGATGTTCATATGCTCCACTACTTTGTTGTTGTTGCTGTTGCTTCTTCCCTGCTGCTATGGAAGGCTCTCCTCTATTCATCTTCTTCCTACTAACATATTCTTTCACTGACCTCAACATCAGCCTTCTTATCTACTCAATCACCTTTGCCAACTGCTCCGGTTGGCTCTTCAAGATTATTCTCTATTGCACTTCCTTCTTATCAGTGGGTACATCATCTTAATTCCCCATGCTATTTTATCCATCTCTTATGGTATTTACTTTCCACCCTGATGCAAGCTCCAGATCTGCAATCTTGTCACTGAGATGATACTCAGCTTCTCCTTCTGATAGCTTGAATTTCATCTCTCCTGCTGGCATATTTCTAGCTTCCTCCAGCTTCTCCTTGGGCTGGTATGCTCCATCTTTCTCCAACATGATCTATTGGATGTGTTGACTTTTCACTATCACCCTTCTCTCTAGGGATTACAATTCCTCACATAGATCAACAAATTCCATGTTGTATGCGTCCTCCTCTTCTATAGGATCCAGTACTGTAGTTGTCTCCTATTCATCTTCCTAGCTAAAAATGCTTAGAAATTATGTTGAATGCTCTTCTCCTACTTCTGGGGTAGACATCAGTGTCTTCTCCTCTTCCTTGATAGTTTATGTTGGCTGTCCTTCTGCTATTGTTCCATCTGCAACACATGATATGGCCTCAATTGGGCTGCTTGGTAGGAATATCTGAATTCCCCCAATGATCAAAATACTCCTCTAATCCTCCTCTATCAACATTCCTTTCTAATCCTAACTCACCTCTGAGTTCATTATACATTCAGACAATCCAATCTCCTCTTCCTTTCCCACCTAGAAATCTGGGATTCCTTCTCTGCTCTTCTAGTAGCTCATGAGATCAACTGATCTCTCTCCATTTCCCACCTGGCAACCTAAAATTTCTTTACTTCCCACCTGGAAGCCTTTGATATCAAACATTGACCTCTTCCCATTGCCCATTTGGAAACCTAAAATTTCATCACTTCCCACCTAGCATTTTCTGAGATCCTTAACTGATCTCTCCTTTTCATCATCACTGAGACTCTTCCTAGTTTCAGGCTCACAGATGTGAACCACTTCCTCTTCACCTTTGAGGCTTTGAACATACCTTAGCCACACTCTCAATAGCCTTTATTTTCCTCTGGCCAACAATCTCTCAACCAACCACTTTACCTTCTTCTTCATGGGCCACTCATACACCCAATGCAGTTTAGCATCCTACTGCATTTTAAATGCAAGCTTCTCCACTTGTGCTCTTATCTCGCTGCGATCTTTCTCTATATCATCTTTTATTTTATGTTGTAAGTCTTCTTTTGGACCACATTCATGGCCTTCAATGGCTATATTCACCTTCTACCTGCCCTCCTGGAAAGTTTGTTGTTCACTCTACAACTGATAGCATTCCCAACTTCTCCTACAACCCACCTGGCTATCAAATGACTATTGTACATCTGCAAACAATCACTACATAGAGCATCAACACTTTGTCTTCATCTTTTGATACCACTTGATGGTATCGAACTATCTCTTTCTCTCTTTCCTACTACCTAAAAAAAAAGACAACGAATTTCTCCTCTTTCTCTTTCCACTGAAATATACAGATGAAAAATCATCCCTGATACCACTTGATGCAGTAATCCTTACCTCAGCAAGGTCCTGTTGACCTCCCAGTCTATGGATGTTCAATATTCTTGAGTCGAAATGGCCCTTTGGGTCCCTTATAGAACTTCCCAATAGAAAAATCCATAGGCCCTATTACGAAACTTCACCCACACGAAAAATCACTAGGCGCAAGCCTCTCTCACGTGATCACCATCTATGACCAAGTGCTAACTCACCAGTCACTTCGGGGGTTTCAACTTCGGGTGTTTTGATATGAGTCAGTATGACTCTTCCTGATTCCCAAACTCCCAAATTAGGGTCAAACGAGTGCTATCTCCTCCCTTTTACCTTCCTGATGTGACCTCTAGCTATGACCTAGGGCCCAGCCTCCGAGTGCTTTAGGATTTCACTATTGGGAACTTTCGATGTGATTCTTCCCTGTTCTCCCGAGGTCTGAACTCCTGATTACAAACACCTCAGATCAATGGTCCTGAATCCTCCATGGTCCAATATTCCAGATCCTTCCCAGTGCCAATCCAACGACTGTTGTTTCTCCTCCTTCTCAGCTTTCTCTTTCTCCCATGCCTTAGAATATTTCAAATCTTTCGAAGGTCTCGACCTTCAATCTATCTCCTGCGAGCCCTGTGAATTTGGGTCTCATCTGTGTTCTGGAAATGCTCTCTCTCCAAAGCTTTAGAAATGAAACTCAACCTCATCCCTAGCACACACTTACGCTCTATGTGTGGCTTTGCACCACTCCTCTCGAGCTTCGGGACTTGGAACAAGTCCACTCTTGTGCACCCTTTGCACTATCTCCTCTGGGTTTTCATATTTCTCACTCTCTAAGGGACTCGGCCCTTCTGCGTCTTTCAACACTTCATCCAAGTGTTGGCCTACTGCACTCCTTGCACAGTTCTTCCTCCAGATGATTCAATAACTCCATCCCTCTCTCTCCTTAAAATGATATAATCACCCTCCTTGTGACTTCTGCTCAAGCACGGCTTGTTGAGCCACAAAGTGTTCAATAAATCTGTAAGTTTCTTCCTCCTCATACACTTCTCTTCTCATAGAACTTGAAATAGAGTCCTCCTATGCACTCCTTGCACTTTCTCAATACCCACTTGGTAGAGCTATACATAATCTTCAACAATCTTGTCTCTTTCTATGCCTTTCCCTGCACAGTCTCTCCTCCAGAGTATTCAGTAAATCTGAGGCTCCTCTTGAGTCTATGATTCCTCTGGTGTTCCCTCCTGATATATTCTCACTTGAATTCAACATAGAACTTAGATGTGCACTCCTTTCACTAACTCACAGAGTCTTCAACACTCTGTCACGCACTCCTTGTTCTTAGCCACTAAGAACCCAGTTTGAAATCATAAAAATCAACAGATAGAGAATTCTATCTATCCCTATATATGGAACCTATCACATACATCTACAACACATTCATATAAACACATAAATGAAATTCATTAAATACATGGAAACACACAAAGAATCTTATGCAGGAAAGACTTCTCTTTGTATTAATCTCATAATGCATGTTTACAATGTGTACAAAAGCTCAGACTGCAACAGAGTCTCATATCTCTCCCCTCTCTCCCTATCTGTTCTAATCTCCTCCATTCTATTATATCTAGATACAAAGATCTTTTTCAAAAGAGGGGCTTCTTGAGCCTTTGCCTCCAAGCTACCTACTCTTCATTAATTGCATTGAATTACATTCAATGGTCATCTAGATCTAAATTGGATCTAGATCTTCATCATCCTATCAGCCATTAAAGGCGACATAATCTCCTTCCTACCCAAAGGTATTGGCGTGGCTCTTCCAGCCTTACAAAAATTTAATAACAATTTGAATTTTGAAATAAGAGGGTTGGCACCTCTCTCCTCTTGAATGCACATTGATTTGTTGTCTAGTTGGCACATTGTTGAATTGGAGCAATGCTCCTGCATCAATCTGGGACCAAGTAGTTAGATCCTTGGAAAAATACACTTGTGAGGGCCCCCAGTAGATGACTAGGGTTCTTGGTCTAGGACCAAGCAATATAAGTACCTAGATATGTCTAGGGCCCCTAGATGTGTTCTAGGGTACCCATGCCTAAAGAATGGGTTGATCCTTGGTCTTATACCTTGGTGGATAAGACTCTAAATGTGTTTTGGGGTAACCTAGTCTTTGATCAGGTAGATATTGGTGTAATACCAAGATGTGTTGGTGTGTGATCCTCTTCCTCTCTCCTAGGATGGTCCACAGGACCTATGAGAGACTATGAACATGGGCATGACCACATTGTGTGATGTACCCCTTATGTAGTGATGATAAAGTAAATTGGTCACCTTGAGAATCATATGGACATGTGTTGCCACTAAGAAAACC